>JAOEHY010035290.1:0-17491 GCA_025447955.1 Psilopsiagon aurifrons | reverse complement strand
GTCCCAATACTTAATCTCATTAATCCTGTATCTTAGAATGTAAAATTCTTAATTTTTACAATTAAAATTCTTGTAAATAAAAATGCTTCTTTTTATCAATAAAAAAAAAAAAAAAAAAACCCAAACCCAAGAACATTAAACAGTAAGAAAATACAAGAAAACCAATCCACCAGACTAGCAAGTATAATGGATTCACAGCTCAGGAAATCCAAATCTCACTGTCTAAAGGAAGCTGAAGTAATTGCACTTTCAGAAAAATCACATTTGCCCTCTTTTTTATATCCCTTCCAAGTATTTTTGAGTGGTTTTGCTCAGAGACAGGATATTAAGCTAGATGACCTGCTGTCTTGATCCAGCTAATAATTTTTATGTGACTTGGTCTGCTTTCTGTATAACTGCTAAGATTGCATGACAGAACATGCAATGCAACATGGAGTTATGCACACCATTTAACATAAAGGAAATTAATGATTCCATAGTTATCTGAAACATATAGCAATTGTCATTACATACTGCCTAGAGATCAAGTTACCCTCTTTGGCAGCTGCACTGTAATAAATAGATCAACCCAATGTAAATAAGTTATTAGTTTTACTTCAGGAAAAACAATTGATCTCTTGATAGTTTTTGTATTCCTTACATACTGAGAAGTTCAAGAATTAGCTGCATGTCTGACAGAATGAAATCACAGTAAAGCAGCTTGATGTTCATATGCTTTGGGAAGCAGAAAGTCACGAGAAGAAAATATTTTCATATTCCTGTTTAGTAGCTCTAATTATTAATCTTCTGACCTCGCATTTTAGGAGGGAAGAGTCACTTTTTTATTTTTTGCCTAGACCCTCAGTTGTTGCACACAGTAAAGTTATAACTGCACCAGTTTACTGGATATGAGAATTCAGTATTTCCTGCCAACATCTGTGTATCCCTAAAAGGGAGAAGATTATCGGTCACAAAGAATAAGATTAAACTTTTTCAGTTAATGGACACAAATAGTCGTTCATATTCAGTTCAAGAGATTGTGAAGACAGTACCTCAACAGAAGGTGTGAAAAATAATCAAGAAGTTTGGTGTTGAAGAAATTGCGAACAATCCAGGGTTAGTCAAAACCCAGAAACAAAATTAGCAACTTGCTACTGCTTTCAGTAGTTTTGAAAACAACTCCATCATTTATTTTTTTATGCTTGATTAGTTTAATCTAAAAAGTTTTACTTTACTTTGCTCCTAAATGTGTCGGATTTTAAAGCAGAAAGCCTGTTTCTAATTGATACAGTGACTAATCAGATGCATTTCACCACCTGCATTCAAAATGATGCATAAGTGCTTAAATCTTTTCCTGAATTTGACATAGAGGAAATTGGGAAGCTATTATCTAATATTTCCTTCAAGCTTAATATGTTTGAGAGGAAATATGATCTTCCTGCAAAAACACCAGAGTTTTAAGTATTAAAAAAAAAAAAAATAAAATAAATAAAAAAAATCTGTTTTTATAGATAGGAGGCAAATGAAGGTCCTTAATATCTTCATTTATATTATTCAAACTCTTCCAATTGCAGGAAAAAAATTAAGGTAACCTTGAATACCAAACCTTAATTTACACTGGAGTTGTCATGATGCAATATTATATTTGATGTTGAAAAGCAATTTGCTTTTAAGGTCACTGTGACACATGACAAATTTTAATGAAGCAAGGACTTGTAAAAATCTTTTGAAGTTCACTCATTAATACATTTGTTCTGTAAAGTATCACAGAAAGTCTACTCAAACATGAGTTTTCACAGTCCTGATTCAAGTCTAATGAGCTGGTAAAAGGAGTGAATGAAGTAAAGTATTGGTTTTCAGGGTGAAAAAGGCAGCTGTCAGAATATATTTGGAAACTCAGACTTTTCATAACATGTTGGTCTACTAGCAGTCATGTATTACTCACTGTAATAATAACTGTTTGGTTACATTAATGAATGCAGCTCAATAGCTTCATTTTCAGTTGGATTACAGTGAGTGTCAGATAATGTGCACATATTTTATTTGTGTATTTGTAATTCTTATGTCTATCAAAATTCCAAGGCCATCTTTTTTGCTTCATGTGGTATCAATATATATTCAATCCCTTCAATTTTATTTCTGCCTGCTAAGTGTAATTTTATTCTCCTCAATGGTGCTTGAACACATAAACTAGCATTCCTATCCCAAAGGATCAGAGAAATACTTGTCAAGTAATTTGCTATAAAAGTGTAATTTGAACAAATATTCAGACTTTTTCACTCTGTGTGTCATATTTAGTCAGTTGAAGTGGAATATTCCATCTGGATAACACTGCAGACTAATTTGTTGTATGGTTGGCTCCAGATAATAAATGATAATACTATATACGAAATACAAGCTGTATTTTTAAGAACAATAAATTTAATGTTCACAGATAAATAACAGTTTATATATTGCTATATTGTGTATGTTAGAAGTTTTTATTACTTTCCTAGGAGATTTTTATGAGATTTTGATTAGATTTTCCTATTATTATTTAGGCATATAGATGCATAATTTTCAGAATTGTGCTAATTTAATCTGAGTTTGGTTTTGTAGGTTTAGGCTGCAAAGGTAGTTCCTGAAATTTCTCATTTTCTTGCTATCAGTACCTCTCCTGTAACAGTAAGTTCTTCCAAGAACTAACTGCAAAAGTTTTGGTAATATACTACTTACATTAATTTGAGCTATTTATCTCCTATTTTTAACAAACATTCATACAATGGAGAAATTAATTTTGTAGTGTGTCAAGGGTTTAATCAACCAGTGATCAATTGACATCCTTCTACTAATGCTTTTAATGTATAAAACATTGATGTGACCCTTTTAGGTTTCTGGTTTGAAATGAAATTCAATACATTTCCTAAGACATTGAAAGATCTCTAAATTATATAGGAATATGTTATAGAGGTTTTTATGCCTATATATTTTGATGCATAATAATTTGTGCTCCACACATTCAGTGTTTCTCCAGAAAGCTGGTTATATTTCCTTATTACAAAATACTTTTGGGGTTGTTTTTTTTTATTTGTTTAATTTCTTTTTTGGGGGGGAGAGTTAGTTTATGAATATAAATCATTAATAAAAAAAAAAAAAAAAAAAGGAAACAGTAATGTGTCTGCAGATAAATGGGCAGAATATTGTCCCACAGAACAGATGGCTGAACAGCTACTGGCACACAAAACAGAGGAAAAAAAAAAAAAAAATCCCAAAACCCAGGACTTAAGAACAACATCATACTAAGAAATAGGTAACAAAATTATACAAGTAATGATGCAGCAAAAGTAAATATGTGGTATTCAGTAGAAGATTGGACTTCAAAGCTAATTTCATAAAGTAGACTCCCATTTACAAAACTAGTTAAGTGGCTGGACAATAAAAGCCACAAAGCTACAATAGAATTATAAAAATAAATGCTGCATTTTGGCAGAAAGATACTAAAACCACAAACAGCAAGTTCAGCAAGAAGTCCTAACTTCTTGGATCAGAGATGGTAAGCTTTTCTACTTTATAAGCCTGAAATGAATTAATTTACTATATTCTATTTCCTACATAAAATAAATCACTGGATTGACTGCAAAGTTTTGATTTGTTTAAATTGGCATCTTACAGTTTTCCCTGAGACTCAGTTTTGGGGTGTTGTATGCTTCAATACTGTTGCTATGTACGATAACAGCCTGAGATTAGCCAGTGATAATGTCTACAAGTGAGAATCAGAAAGGTTAGAAACAGCATGAGCATAAACATTGTTAATTTCTACCCTCTCAAAATGTGCATTTTTAAGAGGACGCATGAAAGCAACAAAATAAGAATACAAAAGTGATTTATTTTCCATTATCCATTTCTATTAACACCTTGCCATGGTTTTCTTTGGGAATCACATAGCTAAATCTAGAGTTTGGTTAAAATAAAAAATCAAAAAATAACAGAACATTTATAGCAGAAGAATATTTATGGCTAAAATTATTAACAAATTAAGTTGGATTAATCTTCAGTTAGCATCAGAACAAGAATTAGAAAAACAGGCATTTCAGTGTATTTACTCTTTCCTCTTGAGGATTCACAAATCAGTAATTTCCTGGTTCCCCACAATTTTGATGATGCAATTTATTTTTTTTTAGCCAAAATTTTCTGAAGAACGTGAAACTATAAAATGAAAAACTATCTCCATTCCCTTCCCTCATTTCCAAACATTTGCTACTGTTATATTAGTAAGTACCAAATTAGAAATACCACTTACATATAATGATCATTTAAAAAGTTTACAGTAGACCATATGTAACATTGAATGGTCTTATAAAAGTATTTTCCAATTGATTTTTATACTATTTACTATATTAATATTAAATAACAACAACAACAATAATATATCTGACTTGCAGTAACTTTTGTTGTTATCTTGGCAGTTAGAAGACAGCAACACTTGTAGGAAGCATGAACATTTGCAAATACGCATGTCCACTTAATCCCAACAGCAATAATTTCAAAGTAGTTTGATTTAGCTCAGTGTTGCAGGCACACAACCAGTTTAGTCACATGAAATTGCAAAAGACTATTATAAACTAGTAAGCAATATTATCAGATTATCTAATGAGGAGGCCGACTGAAAACCCAGAAAGGCACAATCTCTTTATTTTTTTTATAATTCTTTATTTTTAGCAGCCTCATTCTTCCAAGTTGTAAATTCAATACTGTCTGATATTACCTTAAATGAATGGATAATTTTATTGTCTTAATGTTGATTGTCTTGGCTTTAAGTGCAGTACCATCACTCTCACCTTCCAAAACATAACCAGTAGTAGAAGTGGCAGAGGAGATGATGCTCAGTATTAGAGCTTTCAGCTAACATTCTTACTTTTTTCTACTGATTTGGTGTTATAGTGATGTGGAAAACCCCTATCCTGGGTGTAAGTGAAACTAAAAGGATGACTGTTCAATTTACCTGCTTATCGTATGCTGTGTGCAAACTGGAGCATGGATTTTTAGACTGTGGCATCGAGGGGCCTGTGAACAATCTGATCTAATTAAAGATGTCCCTGATCTTTGCAGGAAGGTGGGACTAGATGACCTTTAAAGGTACCTTCCAAACCAAACCGCTGTACGATTCTGTTATTTTCTCAAAGCAGAAGTGACTGAAGAGTAGACAAGAAACTTATTGCCTTGCCATAGCTGCTGCATTTTGGGTCTGTGTAAGTCCATCCTGAGAAAGAAGAAAGAGAGGGAAGACTGCTTCTCCAAGGAGCAGTTGAGCAAGTTCTGTTAGGAGATGGAAGAATCCTTCAGCATGGCTGCAAACACAGACATTCCCAACTGCATCTCTTCTCACCCTCTATTCTGCCTGCCCAAAGAGGCCTGACAAAATTCAGTCCCAGAGGTAATAAAAAAAGTCTATGAGAGTTTCAATAAACCTAGGAGACCACCCTTCTGGAATAGAAGTTTTCAATCTCTTTAGCCTTTTTGCAGAAAGGATCTGACATTTATCTATACAAAAAGCTACTTTATTCTAATTTTGTGGTTTATGTTCTATGTGATAAAGATGCCTTTCATGTTTTGGGGGTGATCTCTCTGAAAAAAGAGGAAAACAATATTTCAGATTTAGGTTGTGGTTTAATTAGGGACTTGTCAAGTTGTTAGTACAGACTAAAAGCTCTTATTTCAGAACCATTTCTGGTAGCTTTCCAGTCACTACAAAATATCACATGCCTATTGATAGTGAAGCATTACACATCACCTACTATTATTTCCCTTTTGCTTAACTGTACAGAAATAGATTTTAGCATTAATGCAAAACCTTTTGTATTGCTGTAAGTAGGTCTACTTAAACATGATGTTGATTTGATTTACAGCATAAGTTTGCAAATATACTAAAATATACTCAAATTAATAGCAAGCTGGTCAATGAAACAGCAGATAATAATTTTACCCTACAGTAAAATACTTGTAGACAAAAATTTCATTTTCTCAGTCTTTACCTCAGATTTCAAACACATTAGTTTCAAGGTAACCAAAACTTCTGCTTGATAACAATTCAAGTCCTGGTGGCCAAGCTACGTCACCAGAATATGATTGGCAAAATGCACCAAGTGAAGTGAAACAAATGCTGGAAAGCAAGTGACAAATTATTTTCCAACATTTGCCAGAATTTTACAAACACTTTCTTGTATATATGCATATTTCTACATAGGATCCCAGCAGAAAAATAATCTTCTCTTCCAGGCAAGAAAACAAATACAGCAACATTTGTCATGTACAAAAGTAATCTTTGTACCTCAAATGCTAAAGAGAATTTGTAAAGCAAGGTATGTAAGCAGCAACAGAACTTCAGTATACCTAGCTTGATCATGAAAAAAACATAGGAACTATTAAAAAATTGTTTGATGCTCTCTGATGCAAAGAACACAAACTAGAAGATACATGAATGTTACATGACAATGAAAGTATAAAATACGCCAATATTAAAGAGTTTCTCAGTGAACCAGGACAAGTCTCTAAAATGTCACTATTCTATGATTCTATGAAAATATTAATGTGTCAGTATGCTTTTTTTTCTCTTCAGTTCAGGAGGTAACTGCACTTGAGGTACCGAAAGCTTGTCTGCCTGACAGACAAAAGCAGGACATAACTGTGGAAGAAAAAGAGACTTACAATTTGTTAGTCACCAAACTCCAGTCTATTCTGACACTATGAGCATGTATTCTGCTTACACAATGAGGTAGATCTCATTGCAGAAGGCACTGTATGAAGCAAAGCAAATTATCTGAAGCTGGTTTAGGGCATCAATGAATAGTGAAATGCAAATGACATGTAATAGAAAGTTTCTATTAGATGTTTTCCAAATTAGATTGATTCATCACTCACTTTTACATATCTAAGGAAACAGCTCTTCTTTTCATCTAAGATTTGGTGCTGCTACAGTCAGGCAAGTAGCACTTATCTGATGATCATGTCAGTTTTCCAGTGTTAGAGGACTCACTGCACTGCACAACTTTCAAGTAATTTTAAGTGCCAGAGGATGTAGAGAAAAGACAAAAAGCTCTTAGAAACCACATGCAGGCCTTGTGCATTGTGATGCTGAAATGTTTAAAAAAACCTGTTATTCCTCAATTTTATCATTATTGTATATCCAGGGACAAAATTTTAAGCAAATGTAATAGAAAACTCCAATAAATTAAAAAATATTATTTAACACATGCAGGATACATCTTATTAGTGATATTAATATATCTTCAAAAGAAGTAAATTTAATTTAAATAATTTTTAGTAATTCAGTGTTAGCAATTGTTGAGCTAGAGAATTATTATCATGGTATTGTATTTTCAAATTAATTACCTACTTTTAAATAGTATGCTGCACGCTTTCATAGTTTTTCAAATTGTCTAATTCTTATATTGATGTCAGTGATTTTCTCATGTAGTGGGATGAATTTCACCGTATTCTTAGGGGTCAAAAATGATCATTCTAGAGTTTTGCATTATAAGACCTGTTTAACATCTGAGTTGTAATTAAAAAAACACAGCACCTGGAAGCTGATACTGAGTTTTTGTTGCACAGACAGTGAATCTGAACTGTTCCACTTAGACTTTAACGTAAAGTAAAATCAGGACAGTTTGCTGTTCGAGTCAGTGATGAAAAAGATAGGAAGGAAGCAATTTTATTTTTATACAATTAGTATTTTTATAAAACAAAGTAGCAAATGACATAAGAAAAATGACATTATAAACACTACAAGGAGTTTTGAGTTCAGAAGCATTTTGTAGGTTTGATAAAGAAAAGTGAGGAAGATAGGGAGAATGTCAGCCCAGAAGAGAAACATTTTTCAGTCATGGGTATAATAGGCAGATGGAATCCATCTCTCAAGTCTGAATAGGGTTCACCTGAGTGAACCACTTAGATCACAGCCAAGTGGCTATGTTAGAAGTACAAATCACGTTGTACAAACTTACTCTTCACTTCATCTGACCCTATGGAACTGCAGTTCAGACAGATCTGTATTAGGAAACTGTATCAAGGATCCACATCAGTTCAAGTACTCAGAGAATTAAGTTTTATTTACAGGTAAGTGGAGCAATTTTTCTGGTTGGGGCTGTTAAAAACTACAGAGCCTAGACATGATAAGTGTTCTTTTCTCTCCCTTCTTGTTTTGGGTCAGTGCAACTTTCATTTTGTTTGCCATTTTCATGTCTACCAATTCACGCATATTCCTTTGCAAGCCACAAGTAATAATAGTATGCAATTTATTACATCTCCTTAAGAGTTTTAATATTTGTGGATCAGTTGTTCTTTTCTCCCAGCAAACTCTGAAAGGTCATGTCAAAATGAAGCTGCTGATGCTGCTGTGATGGTTAGGCTGGTTTTCCCCTTATTAATAAAGTCATAGACAACTTAGTAAACAAACCCATTATGAGCTAGATATTTATTTCTTTAAAGCTGAAATAAATTCACCAATATATTCTATTGGAAAATTACTTCACCACTATACATGAATTTGGGAAATCAATAAAATTTAATACAGTGAGCTAAGATACAAGAAATTACTCAGACTGAAGAGGTGAACACACCTGAGAGGCAAATACTAACTTTTTATTACATTTTGTGAAACTGTCAAAATTTCAATTTTGTTCAGTATCAGAATAAGAAAAAATGGATTAATACCTTCCTTTTAAAAGTAATCATTTCTGATTATCTTCTCTTCCCTCCATCCATCATGATTTCAGAATATACATTCTCACCAACTCCAAGATTTAAAGATCAATACTTCACCTCATGTTTGATATTGATTTTAGATTTAGCTTTAACAGTCATTCAGTGAGCAGCTGCTAAAATCAAAACCATACTAAGGCAGACCGGAATGAATGGGACAAGATGATAATCAGGATTATGTGATTTCAGAGACATCCCAAACTACTGGAGTTAGAAAGTCTGCTGTCCTCACCAATGGAAAGCTGAAAGCTCCTGCAGATTTTCAGCTGGTGTATTCCCTGTTTTGGCCTTAGAGTTGCTCACAAAACATTTAGTGTCTCCAACAGAGGTAGGCAGCATTTGTTTCACTCAAAACAACTGATGTATATGCTGTAAGAGCAGTTAATTTGTAGAACTGGTTCAAAGCTCAAATACTTCACGGTCTAACTTTGTAACATAATATTACTGGCATGAAGCAAAATAAACCTACAAGTGTCATGTACTGGTAGAGAAATACACAACTTTTAGGGAAGGCTATTTTCTCCTTTCTTCCATTTATCACTGATGCATGGTTGATAGGTATAAAATGAAAGACTATCTACCATTTTGCACTACCTTAATGCTATCACTTAACATATTGGAGGAAACGATCAAAGTAAAAAAAATAAATTTGCTTTTATAAAGCTAAAATGATCCAAAAATCTAGACTACCATTAACTGGTTAATGTGCTGGTCTGTCTGCCTTGTTAATTAGGATTTCAAGAGCTACTTCATGAAGTTCAATACTTTGCTGTTGTTACTGTTTGTAATCATAGAATCATAGAATCAACTAGGTTGGAAAAGACCTTTAAGATTATCAAGTCCAGCCATTACACCAGGACTGCCAAGACCACCACTAAACCGTATCGCTTAGAGCCTCATCTACATGTTTTTTTAACACTTCCAGGGACAGTAATTCTACCACTTTCCTGGGAAGCCTGTTTAACATATAATGTGATTCTTCCAGTTTTAAACTTGTGATGCTCCATAACAAATTTCAGTGGCATGACTTTACTGGGTTTGGCGGGGATCAAGGTAATTTATTCACATATTTCACTGTATGATGCTATGTTTTAGACTTGTGATGAAAACAGTGTTTCTTATTTTTAACTTTCACCATCCCACTAAGCGAGCTAGCAGCTGTGTGGGGCTGAGCTGCCTACAGGGTCAAACCACAGCACTTTCTAGAAAAATACTTCTAGGCCATCTAGAATGCTGAGCCTTGGATAATGGAAATAATAGCTGGGAATTGTACATCCATGACAGTTGTAAGACTAAAGATAGAACTGTCAAATTATAGTAAGAGCCTCACTGATTGGTAACTGGAAGAACTTCTAAAACAGATCTGAAATGTCTGAAGAAACAGGATTCAGAACTGTAATTAATAGATTAGAAAAAAGGTGGTATAACTCCTTCAACAGGTCTTTTTGTATTCCAACCATTCTCTTCTTCCAGTAATATCTGAAAAGTCCTTTCAGAATTACAGGATTGGCCAAGTACATTTCAGGCAACAGAAAAGAGAAGTAGAAGAGATAAATGATATCTTTAAGAATCACTGCAAAACAAAAAGAAATCCATTTTAACTGCATCACTAGTGCAACCCAAGAAGGATAGGTAGAGGTCATCACAGAATGATTAGAGTTGTAAGGGACTTTAAAGATCATCTAGATCCAATGCTCCCCTGAATTCAAGGTTCACCATGAATTTACTTTATCCAGGTCTTGGTTCAGAAACACAGATCAAGTAACACTAAATTCTTCCCTCCAGAGACCATGGGCCTGAAGTATGGAGTGTGTAGCCTTTCCCAAGTTCTGTTTTTATATAACAAAACACAATTACAATTCCTTCTTAGCATGACATGGTAAATTCTATTTGAAGTCATCGGCAGGGCTGAGTTCAGTTACATTTTGAAAACTACTTGCACTACTTTAGTATTAATTTTCCATACATTTTTCCCATTCTGATGAGCAACTGCAATTTTAAAACAACCTGCGTCACAGCTCTGGCACTAACACCACCAAATATTATGATTCGATAGTACATGATAAATAAAACAGGAAAGCAGTGAACAAAACAATACTGAAATTACATTTACTACTATTTTTAAATACATTACCTATCTACCTTACTAATATCTGCTTGGGTATAATAGTCATCTATGAAATTACCTATTTTTCAAATCATAGATGAAAAATTAATATGGGAGGGAAAACCAAGGTTAAAATGAGCTATCATTCAGCACAGCTCAGATGCAATTTTGAGCAGCAGCAGTGTTGATGATTCTTTTGAAAGAAACAGAATCTCAAAACACACTGAAAGGGAGATAAAACCAAAATGTGCTCACAAGAACATGTCCCAGGATAAGGAACACCTGCCCTTTTAGCTTGATGTATCTAATTATTAACGAAGATACATTCTGCATTTTAGTGCTGTCTGATTGCTCTTCTTTGAACCATATTTCACCCTGAGTCACACCTCAGATATTTTCTAACAGTCTCAGTGCTGATGGATTTCAGATTGGAAAATGTAATTGCTTTTCTGGGTTTTTACTACATTCATTTGGAAACAAACCCACTAAAAAGTATCATAATGGATGAACTGCTGGTAAATGATCCAAGACATTTAATCTAATTTATCTACTAAATCACTTTAATTAGTTTTGGACTGTCAGCTGTCACTTTCATATTTTTCAAACAACAAAAAGAACAAAACCTCTCATTTGAAAAAGAAAAAAAGAAAGAAAAAGACTCCTACACACTTTCTCAAGTCAAATAACCTCTCACAAATTAAAGAAATAAACAGAGATAAATCCCTATGTCATTAGTATACTACTTCCAGTTCACAACTTGGATGAAATCAAATAACTAACATCTGTCATTTTGAAAAGTGTTCTTTACCTTTATTATCTAATGTCTATCAGAGTCAGACACAGAGTGGTCTTGTTTAAGATGATTTAAATTCGCATTTATTTTAATGCATGTGTATAAATATTGAAATTTGCATTTGATTTGTTGGTTTTTTTTTTTAACATTGCTTATTGATGTCAGATGCAGTAGTACAAAGCCAAAATAAAGAATCTGTAAAGCTAAGTATCATAGTGACTGCTACAAAGTGTTTGCAGCTGTTATTAATATAAACTATCATAAAAAATAGCTAACATCTTTTTGCATCTTAGGCCAGCAGAATGAAAACTTCTTTTTTTTTTTTTTTTTATACACAGCATGTAAATAAACAATAGATGTTTAAAAACTCATTATAGAGTGTGTTCTTTTGTTCCTGAACTGCTCCTGAACCGTTTCCTGTAAAGAAACTGTTTTGTAAGAGGCTTCATATTGATTTTAAAGAACTAATTGTATGACATAAAGTCATTATTTCAACAGTAAAACGTTTTCAAAATGATATTCAAACATAAAATGAATTTGGAAATCATGTTGGCATTACTAAGAGCTCACAGTAGAGGTCTTGCTCTGTTACCATGATGGCTTTGTTAGACTTGTTTAAAAATGTAGAAGAGCCAATAATAACATGAACATAGACTGATATCTTCTCCAACAACCTAAGTCCTACAAGTTGATATATTTGCTTCTTAGTCTATAGGAAATTTTCAGTTACATTAAGAACTCTGGGACTTCCTTTCTTAGTCTTTGGCAATCAATGAATCTACTTACTACCATGGCATACAACTCTGCCACGGAAGAGAATGTGTGGCAACTGAACAGATACTATTGCTGTAAAAATGTACTGCCTGGTCTTTAATTAGATTCACACATTTGCATAAAGAGATATCTGGAGACAAAACATGTTGATTCTTCTTTGCTTATGTTTATGTATCAAGAAGATAAAAACCAAAGTCCTAATGGATGAACAGAATAAATTAATTATTGCTTGTCTACAATTAGAGTAGGGACCTTTCTGTTTTTCTAAGGGGGCTGGGAAGGCACAAGAGCAGCAGCTGGTGCATGTCACAGATTCAAGGTCTACTAAAAGAAACATCAGACAGGAGATACCCAAATGGGAAAATATAAAAGAGGGATCTGAGTGTATCTTCGGATATGGGGATCTAGGGTCAAAAACGTCAAGATGGTGAGTCTGTTCTCAGATACTGATCCCTCCAAATAGGCCTTGCATCTCTTACAACCATCATATTCTTTGTTTTCTATGAGAAACAGCCAAGCTGAAGCACAGATGAAGCTTGCATGTGAGCAAACCTATTGCACAAGTAAAATCCTAGTATCATAAGAACTGGCAGTCCAACCACAGCCTAGACCAGGATTCTCTTTATGATAAGGGGTAAGAGAAGACACCACAGAAGAGGATATAAATACGGCAAGTATGACTGGTGCTTCTGAAATACTCTTCTGGACTCCAACAATTTGCAACTTGTGGACTTTATGAGCCAGTCTCTGACTTTTAATTTCATATCTTTTAATGAATCTCTATCTCATGAATTTATATGTTTCTTTTTGAACTCATGTAACATTTAATATACACAATGTCCTACAAAAAATGTCACTATGTGAAGAAAACAAGAAGGGTAGTCCCCAGTGATTTCAACTAGGCTTTCCCCTCAGAACATACAGTGCCTTAAAAAAGACAAAACACTTAAAAGAGGTGGGAAAATATTAATTCCATGAAACAGTTATTTGGACATTTTGCTAAGAGTTCTACATTACACCCCAAGAAATTAGTTCCAGAGCTGATTTTTTTTTTTTCCCCCAAAGAACTTCATATTTATCCTTAGAATCAAAAAACGAAGAAAATTTATAGGGTTCAGCATATTTGCTGAGAATAATAACAGAAAGCAACTGATTCTACTAAAGCAAATAATGAATAGAAGAAATCTTAATGACTAAAGAGTATATAGGCATAACAAAAATGAAACAAGCTACCACTGCTAATGTAAAAAAATAAACAAAAGAGTATCTTCTATTAAGAAATTGGTTTCTCTAAGCATAGATTTACAGGGAGAGCTCAAGAAGCTCTGAGCCCTCTATTATTTCTCTACACAGTGTGCATTCTGGAGTCATGGGAGAAATTCCTGTTCAAAACCCTCATGCTCATGCAGACACATCAACCCTTGTCTGTGTTTCTGAAAAATAAATTTAATTCATGTTTAAATTATTTTTTTTCTTCCGAGAAATACTGATATCTAGTGAAAGAATTGAAGTTTAACTAATTTATCTGAAAAAGAACATCAGAGGGCATACAATGGAGAGCAAGAAGAACTTTCTGATTTGAAAATGAAAGCAGGAAAATCTTTCCGTATATGAGCTACAGTTTTGGAAAAGGTGAAAATGTTGACACTATACTCCTGTTCATTTATGAATTAGATACAGTACCTTAAAATGTTACTTTTCTTCAGCTGCTCATTACTGTGTCATCAGATAAGATCTAATCATGTGAATTGTGAGTCCTTTCAGCATATTTCAGTGCACAGTAAGACATGTTAGATTAAATCATCTAACAAATGAGAACATAACAGAACCAATTTTTATCACCATGAATTACAATAATATCCTAAATTAGACAGTAGACTCACTTTGTGGAGCCTCTGAAAAATCTCTAAAAATAAGCCTTTTGTTTTACTTATTCAATTTTGTGCTTCCAAAAGCCAAATAAGCTTTTGGCTATTTATAAAACAGAACACTTCGCAATTTAAAAACTTTGTTCGCTTTTAGACTAATAATGAAATGCTTATTATGTCAGGACATGTGGAAAACACAGACTTCTAAAAGACCAGAACACGCTTGTTAGCTTACTTAGCCCAAAATAGTAATAATGAACCTCGAACACACACTCGACAAAAGCTCTTATCATCTGTGTTTCCTTTTCTTAACTCACGCATTCTGTATTAGTTACATTTTATATTAGTATAATACAAGGCTATCATTGCAAAACTCAGTTTTAGAATTATACCTTGTTCCTCTGCATGAAATTTTGGCATGATCCTGTTCAGAATTTTTCATACAAAAATAAAAAACTCAAGTATGACAAAAAGTTTGTGGTGGTTATGTTTAGATAATCAAAATGGTACTACTGCCATATAAAGTAAAATATTTCAACACTTTTTGTTCAGGATTTTGTGTTCCATAGACAATTTTTAGCAGAATCACCTGTGTGAGAAATATTTTTGTCATAGTTACGAAACAGCTGATGTGGAGCTTCAGCCTCTATAGGTATGACATTGACTGTTGTTGTAAAATGACCACTGAAGTTTGGTATAATAAAGTTTATAATAGAATATTTCCACTTTTTTAGGTTTACTACAAGACAGTAAGGCTAGAAAGTATATTATGATATCAGTGAGGCATTTCTTCACAGTTTCAGTTGTTTAGCACTTTGTTAAATAAAGCAAACTGAAATTTTGACCATGTAAAGGCTGACTCATGCCCAAAAGACACTACTAGCATGCTAAAATTCAGCTCTACAGGTTGAAAGGAAAACAAGAAAATTAACATTCACAGACTAAGTCTGGCTAAACTCAATTGAACTTTAAGCCTCAGAAAGAGTGCTCATCATCCACACTTAGAATCATAGAATGGCTGGTGTTGGAAGCGACCTTTAAAGATAACATAGTCCAGCATCCACTGCTTAACTGAGAACTGTAAATGGATGCACAGACAGTGGATATTTCCACACTGTATGTGAGGCCGCTGGGAAGTAACCTGGAAAGCGTCACACATTCCTGCTGCAGGAAGGATATCATAGGCAATATATATCAATAATGAAAACAATATAGCAATTCATATATGAAATACATGCAAGTGATGACAAACACTGTTGTGCTTTATGACAGCTAGTGAGTTTTGAGAGGTACTGTGCATGACTGGTAGGATTTTTCTCTTTTCAAGACAGATTCTCTGGAATTTTCTAACAGCAGTTGGGCAGTTCCTTCTCTGCAAAGTTTTCACAACTAAGCAGGGAGAACAAAAACCCCATCACAAAATGCAGCTACAACATATTTCAAAGTTCGTCATTTACTGGGAGATAAGAGACAGTTTGCTATAGCTACACTATGTTTATGTGTACATATCCTACTGCTGATGATCTACTGTCTTTTAATAGAAATTCTGAGCAAAAAAAATATCTACACAGTGAACAAAGCAAAGCATACTAAATTTCATATCATCAAAACAAGGAAATAGGTATGTATTTGGTGAAAAGATATTAAAAAGGGTGACTGCATCACATTCCCAAAAGCATCCAAGCTAAATAACTGCTGATGTTTTTCTGGGGGCCTGACTCCTAAAACAAGCTGAAATTTTGTCAGAAGCAGGAAGTCTTTCAGCCATGTGATGATATAACCTGACGCATCCACACTTTCCACAGGAGATACCTTAATTAATGACAGTCCTGTATTTTATTCTTCAACTGTACATTTCCAACTCTTCAAGACATTTATTAAAATGTACCTGTCTAGATAGCTTGAAAATTCTCTTCAAACACACAGTATTATAGTCTGCGCTCTCCTTACCAGAAAGTCATTTGGAAATGCTGGCAAGGGGATAAGTTCGCTTATGAAATGACACACAACTAACTCTGTGATATGTATAAGATTTAATTTCACAAAAACTTTATGAAATATAGCAGGAGATTCAATTATCAATGTCTATTACTCCCTTCATTCATGGAGGTGTTGCCAAAAGTAATGAGACATAAAATGTGAGTTTAAAATGTGGGATCATGAGGTTTGATAAATCCAAATAAACTACAGTATATGTCCACTGAATGGATTTTTATTTAAATCCTTTGGAAAGGCAGACATTTGCTGACAAAATGCTGAAAAAGCCCTGTAACAGATGAAACATGTCTGAGGCAGCAGCTAACTATACTGTTATCAAATCCAGTTACAGGCACAGCTGCTTAAGCAGTTTAGGATATCTGGGATCAGAAATATTGGTAATAATGGCTGTTATTGTGGAGAAAATGATAACTGTGTATTTCACTTTGCCAGCATCTAAGTCTGCTACAATTGCTTCTGTTGCGCTTAGACCTCTACAGTATTTCTAAAGCATGCACCTTGTCTTGAGGACATCATGCACTGAGCCTCCAGTAAGGCAGGCTTCACAATGAGCTGAAACAAGGCTTAGGTGCACCAAGTCACCTTTACCTTAAAAATGCGGTGTTCTGAAGTACATGAAATGTGGGTGGCCTCAATAAACAGCTACTCACAACCTATTTCATCTTTATATCATCTGAACAACAAAAGATGACTACACTGCAACTACTGCTAACTGTATAGGATGGCAGCATGCTTTGAGCATGAAAATGAAAAAAAAAAACTAGCAAACCCTCTGTTTATGAAAATACAAGAGGAGGCGTGAGAGTCTCCTATACCCACAGAGGCAAAAATGGCACAAGCACTGGAAAGAGAACAGTGGTTCACTGGGTTTGAAAGCTTTTTGTAGTGTTTGGGGTCTACTACCATGTGAAGATTGGCACTCACAATTAGTCAGAATTTCTCAAAGTGAAAATGCAGCAGCAGTTGTATCACTGTGGGATAAACTAAGCCTGCTGTACCTGACAGCCTGAATGCCAACAAAAAGAAAGGCAGAGCAACTGGAAAAAGTGATTTTAGTTAAGTGACAATAATTTGGTTATGTAAAGTGGTTATAAGGCACTTGTAGATTGCCTTTTTTTTTCCTTGACATAAGCTGAAAACTTTGATGTTGTCATGTGTTCAGCAGTAGCAGTCATTTTTCCCCTTCTTGGTAGCTGGTGCAGCACTGTGTTTTTGACTTGTGGCCTGAGAACA
>JAOEHY010035289.1:0-24275 GCA_025447955.1 Psilopsiagon aurifrons | reverse complement strand
AAGGAGCCTTCTCTTGTCCAGGCTGACCCAGCCCTGCCCTCTCAGCCTGGCTCCAGAGCAGAGCTGCTCCAGCCCTCGCAGCATCTCCATGGCGTCCCCTGGCCTCTCTCCAGCAGCTCCATGTTTTACTGCGTTCATGGTACTTAAATAGGTTTAACGCTCCTGCCTCCAGGAGGCCAAGCTCTGGTGTTTGACACCACTGTCCTGAATAGGGTGTGAATGTTGAGAAGGCTGTGTTTGGTGGTGGTTACTCATCTTAGGGATGATGTTAAAGGGGTCTTAGAGGACAGAGCAACAAACCAGCAGGTCCTGTTCACTGTAGGCCACTGTAAAAGTGTTGCAGGTGGGAATCATGGAATCCCAGACTGGTTTGGGTTGGAAGGGACCTTAAAGCTCATCCGATCCCAACCCCCTGCCACGGGCAGAGACACCTTCCACTAGAGCAGCTTGCTCCAAGCCCCTGTGTCCAGCCTGGCCTTGAACATTGCCAGGGATGGGGCAGCCACAGCTTCTCTGGGCACCCTGTGCCAGCGCCTCAGCACCCTCCCAGGGAAGAGCTTCTGCCTAAGAGCTCATCTCAATCCCCCCTCTGGCAGGTTAAAGCCATTCCCCTTGGCCTGTCCCTACATGCCCACTACCTCTGATCAGCTCTGTTTCCATAGCGATCCATTGGCTCCCTATGGACGCTGACCCCGGTCCGCGGTCCCAGGGGGGCGGGGCGGGGCCGGGGCCGCCCCGCCGCGGTCTGTGTTAAACTCCGCCCCGGACGCGGCCACCCGCTCCGTGCCGCGGCTGCGGCGAGTGCCGGGTGCGGTGGGGATGTACGCGGGGAGGATGAGGAAGAAGCCGGTGCCCAGGAGGTGGGTGCTGCTCGGGTCGGTGCTCTGGGGTGGGATTTAACTCCTGTTCCCTCTATGGGTGGTGGGAATGAGAGGGATTGAATGTGGGATGCGTTGTGCGGGACCGGGCAAGGAGACGAGAAAACTGCTCTGGGAGAGGCAAAGTGGTTACAGTGGAGCTGTGTGTAGCTGCGCTGATGGGAGCCTTGAAAAAGCGAAAGAGGCAGAGAGACAGCGTGCTTGGGCGGCTGTGTTTGAATGAGGGTTAATTGGAGCTGATACGCTGTAGGCTCCAGCGTGCGTGCTGGGAGAGAAGTAAAGATCCCAGGGGCGATTGTCCTGGATGCCCGGAGTTCCTTTGGGAAAGCTTGTTGGAGAGGGTGAGGTGCAGGCTGGCTTCTGTTTCTGTGCCTGTGTAAATCAAATGCACACCTATTCCTCCTTCCTGTTGCTTAATGTTTACTTTGCATGCTGCTCAGTAGCTGTTGTGCAAGACGCTGGGATGTGTTGTTGTAGTTTCCTGGCTTTGGGATTCCCCATGCCTCCCACATCCTTGCTCTGAAGTCCCATCAGCCTGGTTACCTCAGGTCATGGGGTGTATAGGAAATGAAGGTGTAAATATGAGGGGATTGAGATGAGCTCTTAGGCAGAAGCTCTTCCCTGTGAGGGTGCTGAGGCGCTGGCACGGGGTAACCCCATCCCTGGCAGTGATCAAGGCCAGGTTGGACGGGGCTTGGAGCGAGCTGCTCTAGTGGAGGGTGTCCCTGCCAGTGGAAGGTGGCCCTGCCCATGGCAGGGGTTGGAGCTGGATGGACTTTGAGCTCCCTTCAAGCCAAATCAGTCCAAGATATTTATTGCTTGGACGCAGGTGAGTTAAAACCAAGGCTGGGATAAAGGAGTGAGCATGGCCACTATAAACCTATGGAAAGAAGGTGAGCCAGAGCCTCTCTTGGGTGTTTATTAGGGAGTCTTAAAGTGTGCAAATGCAAAGGATTGTTATTCTGCCTCAAGTTTTCTCCTGCTTGCTTTGGAGCAGTGATTTGACCCTGTGGCATGGCCAGACTGAGGGATTGGACTGGATTTGTGTGGTGCAGCCTGTGGGAGAAGGTGTCCTTTTGCAGTAGAAGGGACCTTGATCCTTGGTACTGCAGGGCCAACATGGGAGTCAGAACTGATTCTTTTCCTGTGTGCCTGGGCACATCTTGCAGCAGAGTCCTGCTGAGAGAACTGAGTAGGGCTGGGATGGTGGGATCTTCCACCAGCTGGTTGAGGAGGGAAGGATGGGGGCTTGGGGGATGCTCTGGTCCCTTTGCTGTTTGCTCAGAGCTTGTTACTTGTTCAAAACCAATTAATAGTAATTAGGAGGCAACCTCATCTCTGTTAATGGTTAATGTCATTCCATACTTGCCAAAGTGATCAGCTTCCTGCTCTGTTGCCAGTTCAAAGGGCAGCTTATGGCAAACAACTGTGCAGCAGTGGCACAGCCTTTGCCCTGCCAGGAGCGGAGCTTTCCCTGTGCCTCTGCTCCAGCCTGAATGCCCAGGGCTTGTCCCGGCAGCTTCTCCATGGCACAGCCATGCTGAGCTTTGTGCTGTGTCCATGTCTTAAGGCTGTGCTGCGTTAGGGCACCAGCACACATAAAAGGACACCCTTGGAGTGGTGTTCCTCGGGGATTGCTATTGGGACCAGCACTGACTGATGCACGATCAGCAAGTTTGCGACCAAGAGAACCTCATAGAGTTCAGCAAGGCCACTGGTTAATAAAGGCACTGATGGCAGTGTGTTCTGGCCAACACACAGGGACAAGTGTGGTGATGAGTTGTACCCAGCCCCTCTGGAAAGCAGGGTATATCCCTGGTGATGCTTATGTTAGAAACCAGCATGGTTGAGCTTTTCTGGAGCAATGCTCCAATTCTCCATTCAAGCTTAGAAAGCCTCCTTAGCTCTCGGCAATGCAAGCACCTCATTTAATACTCATTTCCTCCCTTGTCACACATGGGAGCAGTCCTGCCAGGCAAGATTTGAGGATGGGAGTAGAGGGGAGAGCTTAAATGGCTGCTAAACACTGGCAGCCTGTTATCTCAAGCTACCTTAGGAAGCAAAGATGCCTGCAGAGGGAGGTTGTGGTTAGAGGAATTACATCGAGGCAATGAGTTGTATGTTAGGGGATGCACTCGACCCAAACACAGAGAGAAAGGAGAGGCTGAAGGGTCTTGCTTCAAGCTATGGAATCCAAGCTGGCCTTAACAGCCAAAGGAGACAAGGTGACACCCCCAGACTCATTATAAGGTTATTAACTAACCTCTTCCTCCTGTGGCTGGAGCTTCAATTGTAGTGTGTGAAATAAGTGCAGGTGATGGAGACAGGTTCTCCTGGCTGCTTAAGAGCTGCTCTTGTGGACCCTACTCCTGTGGTGAAGACGTGGTGTGAGCATGTGGAACATGCCCGTGGAGGGACCTGCTCTGTGGGAAGGGTGCATGGCATGAGGAAGAAGAAGAGGAAGGACAGAGCAGAGGGTGGGTGGGAAAGCCTTAACCAGAGTGCCAAGAGATGCTCTAATGGCTCGTAGGTCTCTGCCCTCGGTGCCCCTTTCCCTGCTAGGGCTCAGTGGTGGGAGCAAGGCTGTAGTATCTCAGTTGTACTGCACATGGAGGTGCCCATCTGAGCATCACCCCACACTACGACTAAGGAGCATCACACCCAGAGCTCTACAAGGCCACCTGTTGGGATGGCCTTTACTCTTCCAGCCATTGCCTTTTGCTGCCACATGGCTTCATCTTGGCTTCCTGATGTTTTACTGTAGTGGCTGCTCTAAAGCCAACAGGAGTCTGGGAAGAGCCTGCTTGGATTAACCTCTCCTTTGCCTCTTCCAGGCCCAGACCGCTGCCCCCCGAGGGTGTGAAGTCCAACCCTTCCAAGCGGCACCGGGACCGGCTCAACCAGGAGCTGAACAAGCTGGCTGCATTGCTGCCCTTCCCTGAGGATGTGCGCACCAGGCTCGACAAGCTCTCCATTCTGCGCCTGGCTGTTGGGTACCTGAAGGTGAAGAGCTACTTGTTGGGTGAGTGCCCGTGGGTGGTGAAGGGTGATAAAGCCCCCGGGATCAATCCCCACTGAGCAGTTTGCATCCTGCCGTGAGCCATGCTTGTTTGGTGATGGGAGGTTGTGTCTCCTGCAGGTAGGAGTTGGGGGTCTGGCAGCTTCTCCATCTATTTCTCATTAGCAACCATTCCCCTCCTTTATGTCCAAAGTACCTCATGTGTCCTGCTCCCACCAGCCTGTGGTGAAAAAAGGGCCAATAGGTAAAACTGCGTTGAGCAGCAACATCTCCCTCATTTAGCTGAAACCATGGTTTACAGTTAAATGAATTTGGCTGAAGCAGGCCAAGAGACTCAGAGAGCTGGGCTGGTTCTGCCTGGAGAAGAGAAGGTTCCTTAAGGGGAGACCTTAGAGCAGCTGCAAAAGGGGCTAGAGAAAACCTGGAGAGGGCCTTTGCACAAGGGATGTAGGGATAGGACAAGGGTGGTGGTGGCGGTGTGTGTCATGTTGGTAGCTCACTGCTCTACTTGCCACAGTGTTTGAGGGCTGGGGATACATGGCCTCGGGATGGCTGTCTGTCTGGCATGGCATGGAGGTATGGGCTGGTTTCATCTCTAATGCCTTGGGCTTGATGGCATGGGTGATGGATGGGCCCTGATGAAGGCACAGCATGTGGAGGGAAGGCAGGTAGTCATCAGCATACTTACAGGCATCCTATTGCATCCTATTCCAAGACTGAATAAACCTGGCTGCCTTAACTTTTGCCCCGTACAAAGCCCCTTGGGAGTCTTCCAGGACCTTCTCCAGCTGAGGTTGCCGGTTGCCAAGAGGAGACCCTTATGCCAAGCTCTCCAGCTGGGATCCATGCGATTCCCACTGGGATGCGCTCAGCACGTGCTTCCCAGCGTGAGAGCTGCTATGGGAAAGCAATCACCGCTGAATGACTTCACGTGAAGTGGCAAGTTCATGTTCGCCCCTTGCCCCTTCTTGCCAGGCCAATTTCTCCCATCTGGCCGTGGCGCCTGTGATTCCCACCTAATTCCACTCTCTCTGCCTGCATCTCTCTCTTGAAGCTCATCTTGTTTGCCTTCACATCGTCCTGTAGGTTCATTAAGTTCAACCTCAAGCCTTGTTTGATGAAGACCTATATCATCTGCAGTCTACTCACGGTGTAGCACATCAGAGGTTTCATGGGGAGATGGTGGAATCCCTTGTGCTGTGCAGGCTTCACTGCTGCAGCAGGAGAGCACGATGTTGCCTGAGCATCCCTGTCTGCTGCTGCCTCAGCCTCTCTCTGTCAGCAGCTCAAGCCCATTGGCTTGTTTCCAGGCAACTTGAACTGCTGCCCTGTTGATGAAGAGCTGCTCTTTCCAAGCATCTCCTGAGTCCAGGCTGGGATTCTATGACCACACAGCTGGGATGGAGAACCCTGACCCTTGGTCCTCCCTGTTCCTGGTAATGCTGGCACCATCTTGACCAAGCTCCACTCGGCACTGTCAGCTCATCCTGGAGTTGCTCCATGTATCACCTTCACCCAGCTGTGTTGGGGATGCAGCAGGAGGGGAAGGAGGCTCCAAGCCATCACCCTGTGACAGACTCTCACGAGGTTATCATTCCTGGGGTGTGTGGGTTTATGTGCTGGTGAAATCCCCCAGAGACCAATAACTTCCCGAGTGAAAGGGGAATATTTGCGGTGTGATTCCTCCCTCCCATGAGATTACCCATGGTGGGGGCTGTTTTCTGCCCTTTAAAAGCACTGTTTTTCCCCTTTCAAGGCACAAAGTCTCTGTACCCCTCTGCAAGAACAAGGCTCAGGCCCCATGTGTTGAATCAATGATGACAGTAAGGGTATCCCATGTATCCTGGTGGGAGAGGGATGTGTGAGCATGAACTTGGCCTCTTGGGCTGGATGCGAACACAGCTGCTCTGCACCACCAAGACTTAGAAGCACCATTTCAAGAAATGTCCTGCACTGAGAACCTTGTAACCACTGTGCAGTGTTGTTTGATGGCAAAGCAGTTGTTAGATACCATCTGTTTGGCTTTCCTGTGCTCCAGCCTTTCTTCCCAAGCCAGGCCATCATAGTGTGTCCCTTGGGAGGTACAGTGTGCAGGGTTTCCTAGCTCAGAAATGGACCACTCTGTGTTTGAGAGGAGGGAATGGGGGTATCCCCGATGGAAGATGAAAAGCCCCCTGCTAAGAATGGTGGGAGAGCTGGAAGCAGTCATTGTACTGGGCAGTGTCATATAGCAAATAGGTGTTTCCTGTTGGATTCTTTAAGCCCAGAGGAGCTCTCCCTGCAAAAATGCTCCTGGTGGACAACAGGAGAGGACTGGAGACCTCGGGCCTTCAGGATGCGCATCCTTGCAAAATGCTCTCTGCCCTTTTGGAGCCTGCAGTTGGAAGAGCTTGGTTTCCTTTTGTATTGGCCTGCCGCTCTATCTCATTGCAGTGCTTTGGAGAGGAGTCAGCCCTTCCAAAGAATCCAGGGTTTAAAGACAGAACTGTTGTTTTGTGTCAGAACTGTTGTGCTCCATCCTGTGCTGATTGAAGCCATGCCCATGGTCCAGATGGGCTTTGGATGTTTGTCCTTTGGGGATTACTTGGCAATGGTGTGCAGAGGCTTTTTGCTGGGTGGGTGCCTCAAACCTGCCTTGTGCTGTGCCTTTCCCTGGCTGATGGATAAGCTGAGCACAGGGACCACTTTCCAAGCTCTGATCCTCCTCTTTCCCAGCCTTTCCCAAAGGTCTCTCATTGCCTGCCATGGGCTGATGCTCCTCTTACTGATTTGTGAAGTGTCTGCACAAAGGGAATGAGAGCTCGTGTGGGGCGCAATGCAGGTTCGTGATGAAGGCTAAAGTGACCAACAGGACAAGGGGAATGGCTTTAACCTGCCAGAGGGGAGACCGTGATGAGGCTGGACACGACTTGGAGCAAGCTGCTCTAGTGGAAGGTGTCCCTGCCCATGGCAGGGCTTGGAGCTGGATGAGCATTAAGGTCCCTTCCTAGCCAAACCATTCCGTGATTCTATGAAGTAGCCCAGTTCTACCAGCGATGGAGATTGAGGATAATTCTGCTCAGTGGGCGCAGAGCATCCTCTCCGCTGCTCCTGTGTGCCACCTTATGCAGGACCTTCAGCTAAGTGTCTTTAACCATGTGTTTGGCTGCTGGCAGCCTGTGGGCTTGCTGCTACTTGGACCCCACATGTCAATAGATCTGAGCAGTGTTTTGCCCTCAGGCTGGTTTGAATACAAACATGCCTGGTGATGGTGTGAAGAGCAGAATGTCTCATTCCAGAAGTTCCAGGTGAAACCTGTTTGGGTTTACTTTGGCTTTTGGGGTTTACTTTTGCGCTGTTGGGGTTGGGCAATAAACCAACAAACCTTGAAAGCTGTTCAGTGGTGAGGTGAGAGCTTCTACCATGTTAAAAATCAAGTGCATGATCAAGCTTGAGATGGTTTGTGCTTGTTCCTCGTTTCCCACTGCTTCTCTCAGTTCAGAAAACCTTTTCCCTCTGGATCCAGCCAAGGCCATGCCAGTACCATTAGAAAGCCAGGGCCAATGTTGAGCTCTGCCTTAAGTTTTGCTGGAAGCTGAGTTTGGATTGAGTTTGCTCAATGAGAATTCCCCAGCTGATGAAGTACCCCGCTGGAGATATCCATGGGGAGCTGCTGCCCTTATTCCTATTCCCTGTTCCCTGAGCAACCAGTTCTGGGTGTCCTGTGATGGTTGAGGTCCTCTAAGCATGGGTGTTGCCTTGAAGGCATCCACTGAGGCCATGCAAGGCAGCATAGGGAAGTCATGGCATTGGAAGCCAAGAGCTGCTCAGTGTCTCATAGGGAATGTCGTGGCCACCAGCCCTCTGATCTGCTTCCAAGCAGCCAAAGGCAGGAGGAAGAAGTGTGGGTGCTTTGGTGTCATCTTGGATGCTTTGGGAAGGTTTTCCACTGTCTTTTGTCATCCGTGAAGGGCAGGAAAGAAGACGTTGTGGCACTGGGGTGGCTTGAAGCCACCTTCAGCAAAATCCAGGCTCTAAGCTGGAGGCTTCTTGCTGTGTTGGGTGGTGTTTCCTCCCCTCTGTCCTTTGCATCTTTGCTCAGACCTTGGCAGAAATGAGGATTCCTAGCAATGGGATGCTAATCCCTTGAAGGAAGCATTGGGCAAGTTGGCCATGTCTCTCTATTTCTCTCTAAAGGGGCTCTGCTCCAGTCTCCACTGCTCCCATCCTCCTGCAGGCTTCATCCAATGTGCAGTGGTGCAGCCATGCACGAGTAGCCCTGAGGCTGGGAGGAGGAGGAGGAGGAGGAGAAGGAGGGTGAGGCTCCCACTTTACCCCTTCCATGCTCATTGCCTGTCCTCTCACCCGCAGCCACAGCTACGGATGTTGGTGACTACGTGCTGGGGCATCCCAGAGCCATAGGAGGGAGCAGATGGATGGACCCACAGGTCAACAGGGAGCTGTTTCCTGAGGGGGAGCTGCTGCTCCAGGTACTGTGCTGTAGCTTGGCTTGTGTGGGCTCTTCCCTTGGCTCCTGCCGCCCAGCCATGGCCCCATGCAATGGAGTGCGTGGTCCCATCAGCAAGAGGAGACCCTGCTTTACCTTCGCTGCAATTCTGTAGGCATTGAGCACCTTGGGGCTGGGAGCAGTGACACTGCCTGGCTGGGATGGGGACCTGGACCCACTCTTCTGACCCCGTGCAGTTGCAGTTTGATGCCCCTTTTCAGCTCATTTGTCCCATAAACCGCATCTGAAACACAGCAGGACTTGGGCTGGTGGATCGTGCCCTATCCCACAGCAGTGTGGGGACTGATCCCTGGTTAATGTCTGAGGTGATGGGTTTCTTGTATTCCAGTCAATGCTGAGAGGAGAATGGTGATAGCAGTAGGGTAAAACATCCCCAGGAGCATTTTGCTCTACCTGAGGCATTGCATGACTCCTTAGGATGAGCTCCTGGGATGGGAGAGGCCCTGGTTCCATTTGGGGTTGAAAAGATGGATCCTGGAAGACACTGGTGGGCAGAATCAGAGGGTGATGGGAGCTCTGCTTTGTAGAGAGGCCTCTGTGTGTGCGTGTGCAATGGAACAGCAGTCAGTGACCTTCAGAGGAGCTGATGAATCAGCCAAATGCTGCTTTTTTGGGCTGCCAGTGGGAGCCATGAGGAAATGAGGTAGGAAAAGTCACACGGAAAGGCTGGTTGCAGGATAAACAAGTGGGCAGGTCAGCTCCAAATGTGCCACTCCTTGGGGCTGCAGAACAGGTCCATGTGAGACCTTTCAGTTGTTCCTTGGCTGTTTCTGACATGGCATGTGTCTGCTTTATGTGCCTTCAGTCCTCATCTCCCTTCTTCCACCAGCAGATGGGTGTTTGGCTCTCTTTAAAGTCTGCCTTTGTTGCCTTTAACCCTGCTCCTCCACAGGGTTGGACCTTGATGATCTTAAAGTCCTCTCCAACCTTAACTATTCATTGGCTCTATGCTAGCCAGGAGGGAGCCTGTGGTTTCCCCAGTCCCATGATGGAGCAGCTCTCTGGAGGCTTGAGCTGAGCCATATGATGGCAATTTGTTGAGCATTGGCAGCTTTGGGTGACTGGAGGCATCTGTGGAGCTTGTGAGGTGTTAATGGGACACAAATTCCCCAGCTGAGCTGCCCCATGGCTTGGGTTGGTTCTGCTTTGGAGAGTGTCACCTACTGACATCTGCAGAACAGCCTCTGAGTCAGGCACCCTTGGGGCCTGCAAGGGAAGGGACGGGTCCTGCTGCAAGCTGGATCTGTGCAGGATCAGGCACCCATTCAAGTAATCCCAGTTGCTAAAGACAGCCAGCTCCCATGAGCCTCAGTGTCACTGGAAATGGGCAAGTGCAGGAGCTGTGGCAGGAGACTGCTCCTGCTCCTCTTTGCAAGGAGGGACAGAGCCAAAGGAGCAGCTTGGGAGGCAAGAGCCTTCTCTCCAGCCTGTTCTCCACCCCTGGCAGTGTTCACGGCCAGGTTGGATGGGGCTCAGAGCAAGCTGCTCTAGGGGAAGGTGGCCCTGCCCGTGGCAGGGGTTGGAAGTGGATGAGCTTCAAGGTCCCTTCCAACTCAAACCGTTCTATGACACAGCATGTCCCCATGGTCCCCCCCAGGGGCAGCTCAGTGCAGTTGAGTTGGGCAGTAAGGGCAAAGTCCATGTTTGCCTCAGAAGATTATAGCTATACCTTCTATAGCAGTGATGGGTCTAGAAGTGGTCAGTCTGCCATGGATTTTTGCTGATGCGAACACTAAAGACCCCCCCCCCCCAAATCTGCCAACTTACCAGCATTAAAGTCTTGCATGATCGCAAGGTGCTTCCGTCATCCTGCTGATGAGGAAGGTCCTTTCCTGTCTCCAAATCTGAAGAAACACTTGGAGAAGTTCATCTTCCAGCAGATTGAAGCTGGGGAGAGTAACTCTGGCCTCAACTTCTGCTTTCAGGCACTCAATGGATTTGTCATTGCTGTGACTGGAGATGGTTCTATCTTCTACGTCTCCCCTGCTGTGCAGGACTACCTGGGCTTTCATCAGGTGGGTACCATGGCTGTAACTGGAGGGATGCAGCCCAGTTCTGGGAAGGAGGTGCTGATAAAAGCCGTGCAAGGGCTTTATTCTTCCTTCCCAGCTCCCCTGGGTCATTCCTGATGCATGTTTTCACGTGGTTCCTGTCCTTTGCGGGCTGTGAAAGCCAGCAAGAATGCTCGTGATTTAGTGGGAGCAGATGCATGTTGAACAATGGCAGGCTTTGGCTTCTTATCTCTCTGTGGAAGGGCAGTGTGAGGGGTGTCTGGGATCCCGCTGCTGGGCACTTGTGCTCTGAGGGCATCATGGCATCACGGTCAGTCGCATGGCTTGCATGGGATGCCAAGGGCAAGCAGGTCTCAGCCCACATCCACCCTGTTAGCTCCAATGCTGGCCAAAGGACTGAGTCCACAGCAGGGCTGTGGGGCTGCCAAAGCTGCATAGGTGCTGGTGTACCTGCAGGGACTGATATGGTGACTGCAGCACTGCTCTGGGCAGCCTGTTCCAGTGCCTGAGCACCCTTTGGGGAAGGAATTGTTCCTCATCTCCGTCCCAACTTCCCCTGGTGCAGCTTGAGGGTCTCTTGTTCCTTGTGCTGATGCCCCAAAGTCAAGGCAGTTGTCAGGCAGGGAGTGGTCTTCTCAATGTGCCTGCGTTGTCTGGTTAAGCAGGAGGCTCTGCTCTGGCAGGTTCCTAAGGGCAGGGATGTGACAGTCGGCGGCCTGAGCTGCCCATGTGTGGTCAGGACCGTGCTGACCATCACAGTGTACAGGACTAGGATGGGCAAGGCACAGCCCTAGAAGAAAGGGGCTGGGTTGGGAGGCAGATGTGAGGACTTGCTGGTGTTCTTGCTGTGTGGCTTTTACAGCCCATGTCCATCTTCCCTGGTGGCCCACTTAAGGAAAGTGGTTTGTGCTGGGTCATAGATTCCGACAGGTTGGGAGCTAAACCCCATACAAACCCACTTTTTAACCCACCAAACCGCCCTGCATAAGTCTGTGGGGGTGAGGAAAATAGATGGGTTTGGTCAAAACAGTTTGATCAACCTTGGAATTACTTTGTGCATTGATCCTGTGGGAGAAACAAAGCAGAGAGCCAGGGATGGCAACACAAAGAGGGAGCTTGTGTGCTGCTGGAGACTGCAGTTTGTGCCCCATCAACACATTCCCCTGTGACAACCCACAACCCTTGTGGCTGTGGGTCTGATTTGGTCCTTAGATGATAGTGGGGGCTAAGACATGCCAGGTAAATGCCACTGCTGTAATGTCCACCCCACAGATAGGAGGCAAAGCTTCCCAAAGAGCAACCTGGGAGTCCTTTCCCCTTGGACTGTGGTTAAGGATTAGCCAGAGCCAGTGTGGAATATCCTTGGAAGGGCTGGGGGACACCAGAACCTGTGGGGAACAGGCTGGAAAGCTCTGTTTAGCTATGGCGAGAGGATGCTGGGGAAAGAGGCACTGTGATGCTCCTGAGCAGCCGCGCTTCCTCGGGCATTGCCACTTCCATATAGAAACCTCTGGGCTGTTCCCACAGTGCCAGAGGCTTTTCCTCCTCTCTGCTCCCTTTCCCTCCTTCCTGAGCCACCTCAATAGCCAGCAGGTTCCTGGTCCTTGCTGTCAAGGCACACAAAGCTTTGAGTTTGCCTCTTTATGCTCTATCCCTGTGCTTTTAGTATCCATGAAGGAAAGGCTCCTGCTGTGTTCCCCTCCAGACACCTCTTCCAGGCTCTTCTTCAACAAGCACTCTCCTTGTGTCATTCCAGTGGGATCTCATCCACCGGAGTGTGTACGAGCTGATCCATGCGGATGACAGAGCTGCCTTCCGCCACGAACTGCACAAGGCTCCAGTCTCCAGCAGCAGCCAGCATGGTGAGTGCCAGGGTGATCCCTCTGCATGGCCACTCCATGCTGGAAAACCCTCCTGCTGGCATGTAGAGCCACCAAGCACAGGGAGCATTCCATAGCCTTCCCTCTGGGACTTGCAGCCATGCCGTGGCTCTCACCAACAGGTTTGTGCTGTGCTGTAGGGATGGGGCTGCTTTCCCAAACCTTTTTGCTTTTCAGGGTTTGAAATGCTCTTTATTTCAAAGGGAGCAGCTTGTTGCCTTGCTCCTGTGTGAAGGGGAAAGGGGACTTTGCCTTCCCATGGCCAGATTGGGAAGATACTGCCCATCTGGTGAAGATCATGGGCTCATTCATTGAAGAGAAGCTGCGTGGAGACCTCAGAGCAGCTTCCAGTGTGTCTGAAGGGGGCTACAAGGATGCTGCAGAGGGGCTCTTCATCAGGAACTGTAGCGATAGGACAAGAGGTGATGGGTTTCAACTGAAACGGGGGAAGTTCAGGTTAGATCCAGGGCAGAAGTTCTCCCCTGGGAGGGTGCAGAGGCGCTGGCACAGGGTGCCCAGAGAAGCTGTGGCTGCCCCATTGCTGGCAGTGTTCAAGGCCAGGTTGGACACAGGGGCTTGGAGCAACCTGCTCTAGTGAAAGGTGTCCGTGCCCGTGGCAGGGGTTGGAACTGGATGAGCTTTATGGTCCCTTCCAACAGAAACCTTTCCATGATTCATTTGAGCATCCAAGGCTCCACCAGGAGCAGTTCTAGAAGGCTTTGAGGTATGTACAGCTTGAAAGGCTTCATTTTCCCTTTGGCTTCTCAGCCTTTCCCATGGAGCTGCTGGCTGGAGGCAGCACCACATCCAGCCCCAAGGAGCCCTCCATGGAGAGAAGCTTCACCTGCCGCTTCCGCTGCTTGCTGGATAAGTCCTTGGGATTTCTGGTAATGCTGGGATACCCCTCGATAGTTCTGTGTGTTCCCAAGGTGTCCCATGGGGAGGCAGCGCAGCCAGTTCCCATCAGCCTGTTCACTTCACACCTATGTTTTCTAACCCCATCCAAGGCCTTGCGTTTCCATGGGCGCTTGAAATGCCTCCTTGGGCAGCAGAAGTCCCCATCAGACAGGTCCCCATTCATCTTCTTCGCCATCGCAACTGTCCTTCAGCCGTTCTCCATCCTGGAGCTCAGGACTGAGACACTCATCTTCCAGTCAAAGCACAAGCTGGACTTCACTCCCGTGGCCTGTGATTCCCAGTAAGGCATCTCAACTTCCCTATGGCAAAATGGATGGAAAACCAGAGCCCATGGGAGCAGGTGCTTCTGACCTGTCTCCCATTGCAAGGTGTCTGGTGCTTCTGTCCATCCACTGCAGTCCCCCAGTAGCATGAGGAGCAGATGAACTGGCGCTGGCACTTCTTGGCTGCTGTGTTTTAGCCCAGCAAACCCAGCACGGGGTGGTTCTGTGGGAGAAGGGATGCAGCTCAGCCCAGGATGGAGAGTTGTGGTATCCAGAATGGGAAGCTATTGGGCAGGGGATCCCATCTGGCTGGTGGGATGCAATTGGGGAATCCGTCCCTCGTATCCCTCTTTGTCCCTATGTTTCCAGGGGGATGGCTATCCTGGGATACACAGAAACGGAGCTGTGCACGAGGGGGTCTGGGTACCAGTTTGTGCACGCCGCTGACATGATGTACTGTGCCGAGAGCCACATAAGAAGTGAGTGTTGGGGGGGGGGACATTGGGATGAGGGGGCTTGGGGGGCTCCTATGTCTCCCCAACACGCTTGCTCCTTGGTGGGGCTGTGTGGACAGCAGTGTATGTGCCATGCTGGCCGCATCCCACATCGTCCCCGTAGCAGGGGCGCGAGGTGATGCCCAAGCTCTGGCGCCTTATCCCTGCACAATAACCATGTCCCTGCTCCCTCTCTTGTCTCCCTGCTCTAGTGATGAAGACAGGGGAGAGCGGGCTGACAGTCTTCCGGCTCCTGACCAAGAAGGGTGCCTGGGTGTGGGTGCAGAGCAATGCCTGGCTGGTGTACAAGGGGAGCAAACCCGACTGCATCATTGCCCAGCAGCGAGTTCTCTCGTGAGTATCTCTGGGCCTCCATCTGCCCTTAATGCTCTCAGCATTAGATTAGACCTTAGGCAAATGTTGGGGTTGAAACTGGATGAGCTTTGAGGTCCCTTCCAACCCAACCCATTCTATGATTCCATGCTTATTCCTGCCTGGGATAAGATGTGGACACACAGCCCTTCCCTAAGCCCTTTTGTAGAGCCCCAGTCCTCCACCAGCAGCATTGTAGCCCTTCATCTGCTGTAGAGAAGCCAGGGCTGGGCTGTGAGCTGGGCTGTCTCACTGTTGAGAGGGTGCTTTTGTCTGGTCCCTTGTAGAGGAGGTGCTCATGCTGTTCTCCATCATTTTTCCCTCTGTTCTGAAGGGATGAAGAAGGAGAGGAGCATCTATGGAAGAGAAACTTGCAGCTGCCTCTTACCTTTGTGACGGGGGAAGCGATCTTATACAGGAATGACATTCCTGAGCCCCTGGACTCCATCCAGGCAAAGGGGGAGCCACAGACACCAGCAGACTCCCACCAAAAGCAGCGCTTGGTAGTCCCCAAGCCTCTTCTTGGGCCCATGATGAAGCAGGATGCATCCATATACAGCTCCCATGCTGATAACATGCTTCAGCTCATTGCTGAGCTTTATGGACTGAGCCAGGATGAAGGAGTCCATGATGCCACGGACAGTGACTTCCTCCTGTTCATTACTGAGACCCTCTTTGAGAAGAGTGAGGAGGATGGAAACATCTCCCGGGCCATGCAGAACCTCGACATGGACACTGCAGAGCTGCAGGAGTGGGAGGATGCTCTGCTGGGCTTGGGTGCAGAGAAGTCACCAGCTCAGAAGGTTGATACTGAAGTGGCATCCTTCATGGAACTGATGCTCCTCGGGCAGGATGCTTGGAAGAGCACGGCATTCCCACCCTGCAATGAGGAGGACGATGCTGCAGCTCATCTCCAGCACTGCTGGGCAGCTCATTCAGCGTTTCAAGCCCCAGCACAGCCCCAAGCCCCTGGTGCCCAAGGCCAAGATGCTGTGCTCCCTCTGGTCTCCATCAGCTCTGCTCAACCAGAGCAGCGTGTTCTGTCTAACCCAGCTGGGCTGGTGGGGGGCACTGTTTTGGATGTTCCACTTGAGCTGGCAAAGCCAGGACAAGGGCTTCAAGCAGGAGTTCCCACCTCTGCTCCTATGGATAACACTGTTCCTAATGATGGCATCCAGCCTGGGGGCACGCTGGTGGGCTCAAGCTGCCCCCCACCTTTGCACTCAACCACACCAGTAACCCAATGGCACAATGTCCCCATCCAGGCAAACCGAGGCAATGCTTTGGGGCAGAGCACTTCTCCTGGAGGCTGCCAACCGGAGGCTTGGATAGCTCCAAAACATCTGGAAGCAGCAGGAACACATGTGGAGTCCCAGTCTGTGCTGGCTGGCAGCCCCAAGAGCCTCGCAGGGGCTGGGTTGTGGTTGCTGCCCTCCCAACCTGCTCCTTGCCCTGCACAGGGCTTGCATGAGTCCTTGTTCTCCCATGGGGACCCCCCTGAGGAGGAGGCTGCTCTCCCTGCATGGGCATCACCAGAGGATGGGGGCTTCCCCAAACAGCCCCATATATCCCACCTGGAGCCCAGCTTGTCCTGGAAAGGAGAGCAGGCAGTTTTCCAAGAGGATAAGTGGTCCATGCAGTGGCTGCTGCAGGCTGGGGCAGGACCCTGTTGTAGTGGGGCAGGTGCAGTGCAACAGAGCAGCCTCCTGCTGGGGTCCAATGTCGGTCCCGCACTGCCAGACCACGTTGTGCTGCCCGAGTGCCAGTATGGGAATGGCCTTTTCAGACATGAAAGCAGCTTCCTTAGGGATACCCCTAAGATATCCCTTCCCCAGCTTCCTGTTGCTTTGCCTTGCCCCAGTGAAAGATACCCTGGAGCTTCACCAGGCTCAGTTTTGAGGTTCTCAGCATCTCTCCCTCCAAAGGTGGGTGCAGGAGCACTGGAACAGGGCCCTGGCTTCCCATCAGCATCCTCATTCATGGGTGGGCACCCTGTGTGTACCTGTGAGGTCCAGCTCAAGGTGAGGAGTGAGGGCTGCAGGACCTGAGGGGCACCCCTGCTCTCATGGATGGAGTGAGCAGTGGTACCAGGGGATGCAGGCACGGCATCCCTTGTGGGCAGCCTGGGGTTGAAGCCTTGCTGTGAACTGAGAGCCACGTTTTGGAAAGCCACCAGCCATTGGGACCATTCTGGCCATGCACCACCTCTGAGTGCTTCCTGCTCTTGGGAATTGTGTTTTCCAGTGCCCGAATTGAAGTGCCCTAGCAGAGCTTCCAGGCAGCCTTGGGTGAAGTGTTTTGTTTGCTCATTTAGTTGGGTTTTTAAGAGGTCTCTCAGGGAGATGCATCCATGCCAGCAAGGAGGATGGCAGACCTTTAGGATCCAAGGAAGGGCACCCTGCTTGCTGGCCTGTGTGCTCATGGCAACCATTTGCAGATGGACCTGGTGCTTTACATGTCATGTAGCACTGGTTTGCTGTTTCTGAATGCAATGTGGGCTCCTCATCACCTCTGTGATGAAGACCACCTCTGCCATGTGGGGTCCCCTGTAGCATTCCAGCCTGCCTGAGTGTGCTTGCTCTCCGTTTCCTGCACTCTTCATCTTCTCTCCCTGTACCTCTGGAAAAGGGGATGTTATCAAGCACTTGGAGAAGCTCAGCAGCATCCTCAAGGTCTCTATGGGAGATGGAGTTGGTGAGAGCAGAGGCAGCTGGGTTTGGGCTATTCCACAGGGGCTTTGAGAGAGGTGGGTACCAACCTGTTGAGACCTTTCTGGGCAGGAGAGTGAGGAAGTTCCAGCCACACTCCCCCTTAGGTCAGAGTGGTTGTGAGCCTCATCCCTTCTGCTCTCACAGCAGCAGTAAGTATGGATGGTTTTCCAAGTGAGTAAAATAAAGTGTCCTGGTGTGGAGAGGTTCATCTCCCTGTGTGTCTTCCTTCATGCCACTTTGCCTCAAGTGGCTGCGGCTGCTTGATGGGCAAGATGGGAGTTGGGAAGGGTCAATCCCCTGGCTTCATGCTGGGAGTGAAGTGATGCTGGTGACAGGCAGGACCTCTCTGAAATGGCCTTTAGGATCTGTACAGGCAGGGAAGGGACCTGAGTGCCCGTGATGTGGAGCCTTACAAACCAACAGACCCATAATGGCACCAGACGGAGTCCGCTCACGAGTCTTTGTTGTCCTGGCTTCTGTAAGATAATAGAACCACAGCCTGGTTTGGGTTGAAGGGGCCCCAAATCTCACCCAGTTCCAACTCCTGTCGTGGACTTGAGACACCTTCCACTAGAGCAGGGTGCTCCAAGCCCTTGTGTCCAGCCTGGACTTGAACACTGCCAGGATTCGGGCAGCCACTGCTTCTCTGGGCCCCCTGTCCCAGTGCCTCATCACCTTCCCAGGGAAGTGCTTCTGCCTAAGAGCTCATCTCAATCCCCCCTCTGGCAGATTAAAGCTATTCCCCTTGTCCTATCTCTACAGGTCCTTGTCCAATGCTCCTTTCCAGGTTTCTCATAGCCCCTTTAGGCGCTGGACCTGCTCGAAGGTCTCCCCTTATTTTTCTCCAGGCAACACATTCATAAGTTTATTATTATTGTTATCTCTTTGATAACAATACAGAGGATATTTTGCCCTACAGACCACCACTGGAGATCCTGGGAAGCACGACATGCATTGACAAGCCAGATATGATCTCAGACATCAACCGCGTGCCGTGCACACATGTGAGATATAAAGAATGAAGTATCACATTGGTCACCATCCAACTCACCTCTAGGAGGTACTTTTGAACGATGGGGTTGTTGTTGTTATTATATTATCATCATGATGTTTATTCTTTTCCTGACCAAGGAATGTTGGTTTGGATGGGCTGAAACTTGCATCTGAGCTCCTTTGTGGAGCATAACAGGCACATTGGGCTGGACTCTTCTGGGGTGCTCCCTGTATCAGAGGGGTCCCGTATAGGTCAGTTCATTCCCAAAGGACTATCATGCCCGATCAACTTCACCTCTGCATAACAGCCTCTGCAGAAACAGACTTCTCCTTCCCCACCCCGAAAGGAGGAAGGTGTATGGATCCGATCGGGCCTTCCAAGTGTTTGCCTGCAGTTTTGGAGTTGTCCCAAACTGTCCATATTCCGGCCAGCGGTGGACTCGGGCAATCTCTTTATCATTGCAGGCAAGAAAGGAGCAGAGGAAAGGAACAGGCTAAGGCTTATCCATGCTGCCTGCGCCCCTGTGGAGGCAATCTCGTAGTTACTTCAGATTCCAGGTGGGAAGCAGCTCTGCTCCCAGTCCTGGCAAGTCCATGCTCCAAGCCTTGCTGCCTGTGAGCAAGGCAGACCAAGCAGTGAGAGGCTGCCAGCATCACCCTAGAGAGGAGATGGATGAGCTTCAAGGTCCCTTCCAACCCAAACCATGCTGTGGTTTTGCATGCTGTTCAAAGGGGTCTAGCATCACTAGGCACAGAGGCAGGGTGGCATTTGAGCACCTTCTGCTTGCTTTTGGGCTGTGCCCTGGGAATGCATGAGAAGGGTGCAGAGAAGTTCAAACCTGAGCTCCTCCTCACTGCTCATCACAGCAGCAATGGCTGCTCCTTCAGTCGTGTACTGTCTTTAGGTCTGGAGTCAATTACAAGCATGGGGTGTGATGTCCCAGCTGTAGATTGCATCTCCTGGGCACACTGGCTACTCAAAGCGTGCTTTGGGGGGCATTACACCTCACTGATAGCCTAAATGATGCTCCTTGAGCAGCAATGGAGCAACTTGCAATGGCTGTTTGTCCAGAGATTTCCACAAGGAGTCATTGCCCAGTTTCAAGTGGATTGTGCTTTGATTTGGTGTGTTCTTAGGGCTAGATGAAGAAACACTTCTTGGAGGTTGATTTTCTTGGTTTTCAGGATGAAGAAGCAGGACTGATCTGGGGGAAAGGGAAGACGGAAAGAACTGGCATTAAAGCCTTCCTAGGCAATTCATTTAAACAAGGGTCTACATCCCTTGAAATGCACTAAGTGTGGTTCTGGGGACATTGTGGAGACCCAGCACTGTGAAAATGTGGACTGCAGGGGAAGCCTTTTGCACTGTGACAGCTTAAAGTACCCCCAAAGTGTGTTTGCTAAGGCAGAAGCACACTTTATCTGAAGCATATTATGAATGAGACAGGAGGACACTTTGTTTGCTGAGATGGGCAGGGGATCAGTTCAGCAGAGCAAAACAGAAGAGGTTTCTACATCCTGGTATCCTTCTCCTCTGCAATGGAGTTGAGGCGCATCCCGTGTGTCTTTGGCTTGTGGCATCCCTAGATGCCTGTGTAGCCTTGCCTGCCCCAAGAAAGAAGCTCCCCATTGCGTGCTGGAGCCACCAACAGCATGGGGCAGCCTCTCCAGGGGCACTGGGGCATCTCCTTGGCTCCGCTCTTCCTCTTGGTTTATCCTGATCATGGGGAGTGTTTCTCAGTGTGTTTAGACAGTGCTGGCAGTCAGCTGCTATGGTCCAGGACCTGCTTCCTGGGTGGTGACAGCTCACTTAGGGCACACCATTATCTGTATGTAGTGGGAAACCAAGCCCTATTCATTTACAGGGCAGGAGAACTGAATGGTGCGAGTCCATTGGGATGACCTGAAGGACCAAATACGTCCTTGTGAGTTTTGAGAAGAAATGAATCCAGCTGAGAGCCCATTAGTTAATTGTAATAGGAAATAGATGGGGAAACCATTTCACTGTCCACTGGATGGTGTGCAACCTAGGATGGCCTAGGAGCTCTTCATGTGTGGGCAAACCCATCCATGATGGCCAAAGGGGTATTCCATACCATATGATATCATGCTCAGCAAGAAATGAGCAGGAATAAACAAAGGAGGAGGAAAGGAGAATATTCATGGTTAAGGCTCTTAGGTTGTCTTCCCAAGCAGCGGCTGATACCTGCCTGCTGATGGGAATCATAGAATGGTTTGAGTTGGAAGGGACCTTAAAGATCATCTGGGAGGTAGAGATTGAGTTCCTCATTTTGCTTTGCTTCTGCAGGAAGATTTGTTTTCCCTGTTAAGCTCTTATTACCTCAATGCGCAAGCAAAAAACTTCATCAGAACTAATGAGAACCCTGGTAACAACTTTCTGAGTCCTTGTGTTTTCCCTCCTATTGGTCCTTGTGCCACTGAAAGCAGCAGGTTGGAGCTCAGTACTGAAACGCAAACAGCAGCTCTAGCAACAGCCTTTCCTCTCTGTAAAGTGGCTATCACAGCACTTAATGAAGTGTGTCATGGGCAAGTCTCTTTGTCTAGGCAAAACCCTGGGCAATGTGCTGCCAGAGGCAATTATGGGCTGTATGAATAACCATCAAGCTGGCGGCTTGCTCTGCTTATGTGCCTTTGGTTGCAGCCTGTCCTGAAACAGGGTGACACTGATGGCAGCGATGCCAGGCATTGCACGTAAAGGTGAAAGAGATGGAAAGACTGCCCTGAGCCTGCTGCCTGGCAGTGCTCAAAGTTGAATGGGGCTTGGAGCCAGGGATGGGGCAGCCACAGATTCTCTGGGCACCCTGTGCCAGTGCCTCAGCAGCCTCCTAGGGAAGAGCTTCTGCCTAAGAGCTCATCTCAGTCTTCCCTCTGGCAGCTTAAAGCCATTCCCCTTGTCCTGTCCCTACAGGCCCTTGTCCGAAGCCCCTCTCCAGGTTTCTCATAGCCCCTTTAGGCACTGGATCTGCTCTAAGGTCTCCCCTTCCTTTTCTCCAGGCAACACAGTCATAAGTTTAATGGAGCATCTCTCCAAATACCAGTCCTTTGATAACAATACAGAGGGTGTTTTGCCCTACAGACCACCACTGGCGGTCCTGGGAAGCATGACATGCATTGATAAGCCGGGTAGCATCTCAGACTTCAACCGTGTTCAGTGCACACATGGGAGCCAGGGTGAGCTGCTTGCATTTTATAGAGGAAAGAGATGCACCGGTTGGCCAGCAGGCAGGTGCCTCACTGTATCAGGCCATGGAGGTGTTTGCTGGCACGAAGAACAAGACAGCCTTACAAAGCTTATCCATGAAGGTCCAAAGGTGACATTGTCCAGGAACATGCAGAGAGCAGCATGGCAACAGGTTTGCTGTCCAAGTCAAGTGTTCCCTGCAGCACATGGGGATGCCGATTTGTCTGTTAACAAGCAAGCACCGAATCAAGCACTTCACATTTGATTAGTTCCCTTAAATCTACTCCAAAGTTAAGCTTGACCTTAAGGAAAAGTGTTTTGTTGTGACTTTCTGAACCTTTTGCTTCCCTTTCACTCGATGCTGAGGTGAATGTGTGGCTGTGGTATGTTCGCGTCTGCTTGGCTTTGATGGGAATGAAGCATTTGGGGGCAGGTTCATTCCCTCTCTCCATTTGCCTTATCAGTTGAGCAGGGAAGATTCTGACTTGCAGCTAATGCTTTGCTTGCTGTGGTTGGAAGAGCTTTATACACAGGACTGTTAAAAACCAATCAGAAAGGCAACCGGGTGTCTAATCCATCAATGTTCAACAAAGAGTTTCTGGTTTGCAGGGAAAATGCTAGCTTTTTTCTCAAAATCAACATTGAAGCCGTGTTTTGTTTGTCAAAGGAAGCTGTTTTGGCTTTCAATCCAGAATTCTAACTTATTTGGCTTTTAATCCAGAATCTGTCTTCTAGCTCCTATGTCCTACTCATTGTATTTTTGCTTTTTATGGGGTTTTCGCCTTTGTTTCTGCCAAAGTGTTTCTTCCACCTCCCAATGCTCTTTCCTATATTTTCTTCCTCCTGTTTCCTAGACTCCTTTTGCAATAGATGTGTTTGAAATCCCAAGTAACACATCTTTTCACCTGAGGAATTAGAAGTGAGTCGAAGCGAATTAAAGCAGGGATTGGCAGACATCTCTGCCTTTCTGGAGCTGGGATGCCAGAGAGGTTGGTCGCTGCAGGAAGGCTGTTTCCTCTGAGTTGTTCCCATTTGCCAGTGGAGACCCAAGGCCTGGCGTGCCCATGCTCTACCCATGCACGTGGGTTAATGGAATCTCTCACAGTCTATGGAATTTGGGCAGTTTGATACTGGCTGGTTGCTTTTCCCCCATGAGGGAAATAGCCACGTTCTCCCTGATGTTGCTCTGGAAGAACCTTGGATCATCGGGCAGGCTCATGAAGAAAACATGATGCTCCATAAAGCATAGGAGCTATTCTTCAGAGGCCTTGTATGGGGAAATCAGCTGCATATGGGCTTTGCTGGAGCTTAAAGCTCACAGCCAGAAGTGGCATGTTGAAGCACTGTGAGCACTAATAGCCTGGGGCTGGTGATGGGGAGTCTGGATATGGGACTTGGGAGAAATAAAACTAGATGGATCCATGTGTGTTGGCCAGTACCTGGCACTGCAGGTCAAACACAGCAATTGGGAAGTGCTCCAGTGCAATCCAGTGTCCCCATGGTCCACTCTGCTTCATACAGGCAGATGCAGTGGAGGAGGAGAGAAAAGCGCTTTTCCTATGCTTCCCAAAGCAACAGCATGGAGAAACAGAGTGAGGAAAAGCCCAGATGTCTAGACAACTTGCCTCAGGTCCTTTGAAGGCAACATGGTTTCAAGCTGAATAGAGGGTAGATTTAGATTAGATCTTAGGGAAAAAACTCCCGAGCACCGTAGTTGAAGCACTATGAACTATGGTGGTGAAGAGAAGGGCCATGACAGTGATGGTTAGAGACTCACTGGGCAGTATATGCAGTCCAAGGTGTTCCCTTGCACTGTGTTAATGCATGATCCTTAGGCTCATGTGAGTTTCCATGGTTCCTCAGGAAGAGTGTGATTGCATCAGGGCAAAAGGTAAGGAGAAAAGGCAAAAGGAAGTGTCCAGCCATCCTTAAGGAGCACCTTAAGAAGTAGCTGTGAGTGCAAACAGGATGCTGCCCTCTTAGAAAGAGGGGAATGGCATGAGCCATTCATAGCATCCTCCTGTAATTTGATGAGACAACACAGCAGAGTGCTTTAAACACTGTGTCAGGAAGAAAAGTCTAGGCAAAAATTACTGCTTCCATCTTCCCGAGGGCATTCCCTCCAGCTCCAGCTGAAATAGGAGCTGGAATTCACTGACTGTGGGACCCGTATCAGTCTGACAGTGATTTGAGCAAGCTGCTCTAGGGGAAGGTGTCCCTGTTCATGGCAGGGGGTTGCAGCTGGGTGAGCTTTAAGGTCCCTTCCAACCCAAAGCATTCTGTGCTTTCTATGACTACACTGGCTCTGGGAAAAGGATGGAACCCTCAAACCAGCTTAGAAAGTAAGTAAACACCTCACTGATAGGCCCTTTTGCCTGTTCCTTCAGCAGGAGGGGCATGGGACCTTCCACAGAAGCAATGCAGTGACAAATCCATGCGGCACTCTGCATCTGTAACTGATGTTGGTGGAGCTCCACGGAAGTTTGAACAGTAACTTTCCTTTGAGCTGGATTTCTTGGTTGGGTGCCATTTAAATCAGCACAGCCGGTGGAATGCTGATAGAGGAATTGGATGAGCCCCTTCTTGCCCCGCGGGAGAAGGGTGAAGGAGAGCCGCTTGGATCCATGAGACCTGGCAAGAGACAGCATGAAGCAAGCTGTGGAGATGATGGAACGGTGGAGAGAGCACGTACGCCACCTTGGGCATGTGCTTGGTATAGGCCCAGGACTGCTCTGATGCTCTGTGAGGCTGGAAAGGGGTGATTTGGAGAAGCAGCTGGAGACGGATGGTTTAAAAGGAGAGCCAGCTGCAGAGGTTGAGTGTGGGTCCAAACCTGAAGGACTGGGACAGGGGTATCTGGGAAGATCCTGGTGATCCCCTTGTCCTGTCCCTACATTGTTAAAAGTTAGAATTGTTTATCAAACAATATAAGAATGTAATGTAAAATGCTGGAATGATAGTATTGCGAAATGTTAAACTGTCTGTGAGGAATTCACTGGCTTGTGAAACTTGCTTGCTTGCTTATC
>JAOEHY010035287.1:0-13902 GCA_025447955.1 Psilopsiagon aurifrons | reverse complement strand
TGTTAAACCCACCACATAAACTCAGGTTCCCTTTTGAACCACCACTGCCATGCAGGGCACTGCAGCACGGAGAGGGTTTTCTTACAAGAGAATTATCTACAAAACCCCCTAAAATTGCTTTTCCCAACACATTTCCAGACAAGCCATGAGTCCACTTCATTTTCACCCCATTAAACCCAGCCCCAGACGTGCCATCCCCATGTCATTCACCACCTCTGACTCCCCCGCAAGGCCAGAATTAGATGCATGTGTCAGCCCAAGCTGCTGCTCCCTCCTGCCTCCCCCAAACACATCTGCAAGGCAGCAATAGGGTTCCTATGGAAGCTGTGGCTCCCATACAAGGACAGTGCTCCACAGCGAAAGACAAGAAAGGCTTGCCCAAGTAAGAGATTTACTTGGCTGAGCATCATTGAATTCTCTGCAGTGCAAGAAGGAAGGCAAATATGACCAAATCACTTAAAAAAGCAAAGCATCACCCAATGTTGCTTGTTTCCAGAGGGCACTTGAGCATCTGTGAATATGCATGCCCTCAGACAAGTAGGGAAGAAACTTTAACTGATGGTAAGTTAAATGTCTTCCCTTCTCCCACTCACTTGAGAGGGAAGAGTGGCATGGATGGAGAAGTTCCTCCATCAGACCTGCAGGGTTTGCTTCATGGGTTCTATTGCTCCCTCTGAGCAAGCCTGTACCATGGGTATGGGCAGCTATAGCTCTGCAGCACAGCTGAGCATCAGCTCGCACCCAGCGCCAGGCTCCATGCAGGACCCCAGGGAAGCTCAGGTCGCCCCACACACCACTGCAGGCCTGGCCTCTTAGCATCTCCGAAGAGAAAGGTGATTGCATGTGTCAGGCAAATTGGAGGGTTATAGACAGGCAGGCAGGCAAGGCTGCACGGAAACAGCCCTCATATTTTCCCCATGACATCTGTCTGCAAGAGTTAAAATGATTCTTTCTTACAGCTTTGAAAGAATATAAAATGCTTAAATCTTCCTAAAACACTGAACACCCAAAGCTTGCCTGGACAGCACAGTTTTTAACCCACAATGGAGGCAGTGCACCAGATTTTAAGGGCAAAAATACCCTGCACACACTGAGCTCCTCCTGTTATAGAAGGGGTTTGAGGCCATATTCGGCTCCCAGCTGTGCTGTGCTGAGTGCACCCAAATTCCCTCTTCCTTCTAGGTGTGGGATCAGCATCTGCATGCGCAGTTTGTCCTGGTTTGGGACACTACAGAAGCAGTAACTGATGGCAGGGACAATGGAGCGATCATTCAGCTGCCTCTCACCCCAGTGCCTGTTACCATAGCTGAGCACTTTTGGGGTGCTCTCCAGATGCAGCTCAGTTCAGAGGGTCTCTGATCTGGAGAGGGGGCTTCAGCCTCCCAGGCTGGAGCAGCTCTGCCAATCCTCCCCCCCATACCCAGACTTAAGGATGATGTTGCAGGTGAGGCAAGTTCCCAAAGGCATCACTAGCCCAAACCTTTGGAAAAGCCCATTCCCAGCACAAACCACAGAAGATGAAGTGCGAGGGGAAACCTTCAGTTCCTATTAGTCTTTATTTATCATCTTCTTTAAGAGCAGCAGTTTAACTTCCACCTTCCCATGCTGAGCACAGCACATCCTCTGCAGGAACCTCTCTGCTCACAGGCAAACCCCAAACTTCCCAGCTTCTGGCCAAAGACTGAAGCACAGGCAGAGCCCACAGGACACCCCACCAGCTCTGAGCCCATCACTCTGCCCACTGCCCGCACAGAATCACAGCCTGGTTTGGGTTGGAAGGGACCTTAAAGCGCTCTCAGGTCCATCCCCCTGCCACCAGAGCAGCTTGCTCCAAGCCCCATCCAACCTGGAAGAGGAAGCACAAAACTGCTGCGCTCTGAGGAGGAATCAGAAGCGGATCTACAGAGAGTGCCAAAAGGAACAGAGACCCCTCCCTCTCCATGGGGATTTCCCTGCTGGAGGAGCAGGATCTGTGCCAGGAGCAGTGCCTGTTCCCCATGCAGCCTGCAGCTGGATCTGCTTGGAGGGAAAAGCTGCTGCCTTGTGCCTGTTGTGTACCCCCTGAAGCCTTTCACCTGCGGATTGTTTGGGTTTCTTTGCCTTTGTTTGGGTGCGTTTGGCTTTGTTTGGGTTGGTTTTGGCGGGCTCCTGCTTTGGAGAGCCCATGTGCTGCCCTCCCTCAGGCTGCTGGGGAAGGGGAAAGCCAAGCCCCGGTTCCAAGGGCAGCAAACCCTGGCCCAGGTCCCGTGGGTTAGACCCGGCAGTGGCCTCTTTCTGTCGGCTTTATCCCTCCCAGCCTGCTCCGGTCAATAAATGAAATGGTGGCTTGGTGAAATTCGGCCAGTCTTTGCTTTGGAGGAGGAACTCGTGTCCAGAGCACAGAGCCAGGCTGGTATCGCTGCTGATGGGTTTGAGCTGTGGTGCTCCGAGACCCTCAGCACGCATATTTAGGCCCATAAATTCTGCTCCAATCGTGAGCAAAAAAGCACCTCCCATGGAGAACCTTCAAACTGTCCCCTTTGCAAGAGGAATATCGCTCACAGCAGAACCTCAATGGCATGTTCTCCAATTTGGGCTCTGTTTCTGCTTCATGCATGTGATAGACCAGCATCAAACATGGCACACACAGCTCAACACCGCTGTGTGCCCCAGCCAGCACAGGGCACAAGTGCTGCCTCCTCTCAGAGCCCAGCACCACATCTCACATCCATCCGGCACAGCAGCAGCTCAAAGCAACTCACACTGAGCAGCATTAAAAGCCCTGTGAGCAGATTGATGGATACTTGGAAGTGGGAGCAGGACCTGGGGGTCAAACTCATCCTCAGGATTCAATCCTGGAAGTGACCCCTCAGCACCCTCTCTACCCATAAGGACCTTGTGTTCTTTGGTAGCTTGAGCAGAACCCAGTGCAAGAAACCCCCTTCTGCTTCAGAAAGCATTTCTGATAGACAGAACCACTGCTGAGCACCTCAGAGCCACCTTTCCCTTCTGGAAAACCAGTGAATGGGGTTAAACCTGGGATCCTGCAGCATTTTCAGGGCTGCTTCCATCACCAAAGAGCAGAGCAATACTTTCGATGGCCATTAGTATAAACCAGCAGCCAAGTCCTTCACCTGAGAGCAGGGGAGGTTTCCATCAGCCCTATTCAGCAGGAGACTTAAGAAACAGCCAGGGCAGCCTTAAAATCAGCCGAACAAAAGGCAAACCAACCCCCTATATAGCTCCTTTCTTGCTAAAACTATTAATAAACATCGCACATTGCGTCAGTCTCTGAAGGTCAAAGTAATCTTTTTCCCTCATGGAAGCTCTTAGGGAGATTTTTGAGCCTGAATGTGCCTCTTTAATGAGCGCAGGTTTCCATCCGCTCAGGTAAAAGGCGCTGTTGTGCATTTGCTTTCTGCCTTGGTTGTATTAAAGCCGTTTGGCTGATGATGCTGAACCTGAAGAAATGAAGGAAGCCGGGAAATAAAACATGGAGCTCCTGAAAGGATTGGTCTGGATAATGAAATAACCCCCCCAACACCAAGCATGTGAAGCTGCTTCAGCACCTCTTTACTGAGCTTTCATTGCATGCTCTTTGCTAATATAAAAAGGCACTTCATTAACTTAAAAAATCCTAATTCTTCTGCTAAGAAAGCCATTTGCTTCCAGCTATATGAGGCAAAGGGAACACAACGATGCCTGCGCGCTGCTGAAGGGCCACAACGGCTGCCCAGCGCGGACACCCCGCTCCACAGCCTCTCTATACAAGTACCACACAGCTGGGGCATGGAAACCTCGCTCTAAAACTCAATTAAACCATACAAAGAGGCTCTTATCTCTGCTGGCAACGAGGGAAAGCGAGAAATGAGCACACTTCCAATGAGTTTGCCCGTGAAAATCATTATTGTTATGAATTATCTTTGCGAAGCACTGAGAGGTCTGAAACGAGCTGGGCCACCACAGCCCTTGAGGGGCAGCCTGCCGTGCCACAGCCCACAGATAATTGTTGTTACGATCTGGATCATGCTGAAGGCTCCGTGGAGCTCAGGCACCAGCGCAGGGCCCCGCCAAGGGTCGGAGCTCCCCTCAGCGCCGCCGCCATTTCCCCTCCGCGGCCGCCATTTGCTGCCCCCCCGCCCCTCGCAACAGCCTTTTATAGCCGCCGGGCCACGCCCCCTCCTCCAAGCCACGCCCACCCTCGCGGCCGGCACGTAGCCGCGTTGCCTAGCAGCGGCGTAGCCATGGCAACGCGCGTACACAGGCAGTGTCGGGAGCGGGATGGGGAGGACCGATGGGGATGGGGACGCCGGGACCGGCAGCCCCAAAAGGGCTTGGGGATACAGACCTCAAAGGAACACCCAAATATGTGGGGGGAGGGCTGGGTGTGAGTGGCCGTAGCGGGCCGTGGAGGCTGCCACAGGTCCCAGTGAGAGATGCTGGGGTGGGCAGTGTGCTTGGAGGAGTGGTGCATGATGCTAATGGGGTGCTCATCCCTAAAATGAGCTGTCCTTTTCTCTTTTCTTACATAAACATATCATCTATATAATGGTGGGCAACAGGCTTTGCAGTTAGGCAGCGTTTTAGCCCAGTGCTGGCAGAGGTAGAGGAACCTATGATGCCTTTACCCAGGACACCAAAATGCAGGGCACTACGATTCAAAAGGTAATGGCCCAATGATTCTGAATCTGTGATTCCCCCTGGGACTTCCTGGAAAAAAAAGATGATTTTTATATCCAAAAAAACATCTATAGATATAGAATAATACAATCATAGAATAGTTAGGGTTAGAAAGGACAGTAAGATCACCTAATTCCAATCCCCCTGCCATCGTAAGGGACACCTCACACTAAACCATATATAGGTATAGGTATAGATATACATATACATATAGCCTTTTTCTTCAGTGGCCATGAGTAATTTGACTCAAACCTCTGCTGTTGGGGTTGTTCCTAGGCAGAGTTCCATTGTCTGAGTCAACAGACAGGCCCATGAGGTTACTTGTGGTGAGCTCCCGCAATGTGTTAGTTACAGAAGTTTTCTAGAGATCTTTGCTGAGGTGTGGTGTGGTTTTTGAGTCTTATCATGTTTTATTTAGGAGATGTGCTTCTATAAAGGATTTGTGAGAGAGAAGGGGCTTTTTGCTGTCAAGGGCAACATCACAGAAACTGGATTTCTGCAGCACTCATCTCTTATTCCCTTTGTAATTACAGAATGTTAAAAGAACCTTCAGCGGAAGATGTAGGAAGACGCAATCTCTGCTCCCAAAACTTACTGTTCTGAGTCACAGAAGCAGCACGGTGTCAGGTAGCAAATGACAGGCTGGGGAGAAGGCTAAAAGAGATCTCTAATTCTATCAAATCAATGAGTTCCTTCCTTATCAGCCTCAGCCCTTGTCCACCTCTGCTAAGTGGCTTTTCTTAGAGATCGAATGACTGTGAATTAGCTCCTTTGGTTACACAACTGCACTGATTTTGGCCAGTTCAATCTGAAGAGCTGAGCTGTTTTCAAAGCCTGGCTGCTAAACAGCAGCTGAGCTCCTTTCAGGATCAATCCTTGTGTTGGACCAGCTTGTGAGCTGCCCAGGCAATACCCAGGGCCTGGAGGGAGCCTCCAAGAAGTCTTCAGACTTCCCTATGTGGAAACCCAACTGTGGGAGCCGGGGCACTGGGATGCTCACGCTAGAAGCTGATGTTCAGATTGAACTTGTGTGGCCGCATCCACCCCGAAGCAGCAGCGATCCAGTCTGGCTTGGGAAGTACTTTGCAGTAGCCTAGGAAATGGGCTTAGGGAGAAATCCATCTTTTCTTCATTTGGACAAGTGTTCTCTGTTTGGGAGTGGAGTGCGCTGAAGCAATCCTTGCTCTCCACTTTTCCACTCTGGGAATGGATCTGGCATCTTGTGGGGATAACCTGAGCCTCAGGTCTTCGTGCTCCAAGGCTCTTTGGTAACTTCTCGAGAGGTTAAATGAAGTACTGTGGTGTCAGTCTCCTGAGCTTATGCCCACGAGTAACAGGCAGCAGGGAGGTGAAAACCTGCATTTCCCTATAGGCTCCCCAATATAATGTTTTAATGACCCATTTTTAAGTAAAACTGATGAAAAACTTTTACTCTGAGTTTAGAGTTAAGGGCACTGACACAAATACAAGAGTTTTCAGCTTCATGTAGCTGCAGACCTGCTTTTAACTGCTTAATAACTGTACAGATTTGCTGAGAAGAATCCAAGCTACATTTCCTATACAGGAAAAGCAGCACAGACATCAACTCCCTGTAGAAATACACAGTCACCTTCACTGAAAGCCTGCCAAATGTCTATAAACCCACACAGAAATGTGTACACACATTCTATATGCATTACTGGGGTGCGCAGCTATTCTGAAATGCCTTCAGTAGCAAATGGCTACAACTGAAAGTGTTTTCATCTGCAGCTCTCACAGCGATGACTTAGGGGCTGTACACACGCAGCCTTAGAAACCGCCTCGTGCTGCTCCTGTTGAGGCAAAGCAGCATTGTGCTGGTGCCTTTGAACCACCACATCAAGAGTGAAAGGAGAATAAACACACCGAGGACCTCAATAAACACGGATTCTCTTGTTTATTGCAACCGCTTAGAAATAGCAAAAGCAGCCTTGAGTTGTGTACGAGTCAAGCACTTTGCCCTGGGTTCTATAATAAGGCCCTCTCATGCTTTGCCTGCTTCCCACATGATGTGTCCCGAGTTAAACAGGGCTCGGGGTAGGAGGAGCCTTCATCAGACAGCTCGGGAAGGCTTCAGGAGTTTCGGTTCCTGGACAGGTTTTGTGACAACAGCGCCCTGGAGCAACAGAATATGAGATGGTTTGGCCAAGCTCAGTCTTGAGCTGCAGAGGCTTCAAAGGGAATTACCCCTCCCAGAGTGAGCTGCTCCTCGGGCAGCAGAGGCAGGGAAGAAGCTGCTCGTGGCAGTAGGAAAACACATGCTTAGAGATGCCTTGTATCCCACTCACAGTCCAATGGCATCCTCAAGCCACTTCCTCCCCCTTGTCAGCAGCATCCTGTGTGATTTCCTGCCTTGTTTTGTAAGAGCAGCACAAACGAAAGGATTCCTCCTTTGCAGAAAGCCAGGGTCTGTCTTTAGCTGCTCTTCTTTCAGATCTATTTACAAAACCCCTTTTTAAAGCATTTTTCTAACAGGTTTTCTCCAACCCCCACCCCCTTTCCCTGGAATTCAAAGTATTTCTACAGGCAAAATCCTTTCCCTGGCTTATTGTTTTGCTTTGGTTGCTTTGGGGTTTTTAAATGCATTTCCTGTTTACACCGAAACCCCCAAATTCACTGGTTTTGGTAGAAAATACGTTTTCGGAGATACAGCAAAGTTTTTATTCTTCACTGAAATCACTGCTCTCAATAACTACAAACATCTTGGGCTTTGTTCCAAGAAGAAGTTCATTTCCTTTCCATCTTCATCCAAGATCCACTGTGAAGAGCGAATGTATTCAGAGTAATTTGCATGCACCATGCACTACTCCTACTATAAGGATAGCACTCCCTCCCACAGGCACGTAAAGCTGCTTACTCAGTGCTCAAGGCCAAACTCTGATACTACTCTGATGAGTCTTAAATGGAGATAAGTTGGCATCTTCAGTCTGAGCTTTGGCAGGAATGTCACCTCTTTTACACTCAATTAGATTCTTTTAGCCTCACTCAAGCTGCCACCCACATTCCATTGTGTGTTATAAATGCTCCAAACACCCAAAACTTTCTTCTCTTGTATTAATATGGAAATGAAAGCAAGTTACCTTCCTGTTCACCAGGGTACAGATCAATGCAAGGGGAACCAAGCTGCGGCATGCTGCTTCCATTCCACCACATCCCCCTGCTTTGAACGTGTTCTTTGTGTCTTCTTGGTTTGTCTGCTAAGAGTCAAACTGATTTGCTCAATCCCTGTGTTTTAACTGAGGGCTGAAAACAAGAGTTAGACCTCAAGTTTTATTCTACAACACTGGTATGACCCCAAGGGATCTGCTTTAGTAGCAAAAAGCTGAATTCAACCATCGTTTCTGTTCAATACAGTCTGTTTTCGGCTCACCTACCCCTGTCTGTCTGTTGAGACAGCATCCCAACTGTGAGACCCCTGTGTTTGTGAGCAGGCCTTTATTCAAGAGCTGAGGTTTCTCAACGTCAGAATTGTGGCCGGTGCTCCCCAGTGCTACAGGTACACGTCAGCAGCAGCAAGCGAGGAGCATAAGAGCTCCTTTTAATATGGGTGCTGAGCTTTGCAGTCTTCAGTCAGTTAATTACCCTTTGTGGCCTCAGTAAAATGAGGGTTGTGCTGCACGGGTTCTTCCCAGGCTTCTTATAAGGATTGCTTGGTTATTGTATGTGCAAGGTGAGGATATACAGGATGCTTCCCGGAAGCATTGGAGTTTCTTCAGTATTTCATGCCCAATGGTTCGTACTTTCTCCATCCCTTTCAGCAGCAGCCCTCAGCACACACAAGGTAGCATCGAGCATCTTTATGCTCTTTATACTTGGCAAGGTCATGGCAGCCTTTTGCAGTTTTGACTCATTCCCTCAGCTCACGCTGCAGCCTGGGACAGCCACGGGTGACTTGGCTTTTGGACTGAGATTGATCCACGGTTCCCGGAACACCTCCTGGCCTGGCTTCCCCACTGGTGTGAACTGGGGAGCTGCACTGCTTGTGCCTGTGCCTTCCATCTACCTCCATCCTAGTTTTGGTTTGGTTAGGTCACAGCCTGCTTGGAATTAAGGCCATGATCCCTCACCATATACCTGACAAGCTGACATGGTCCAAGCTACTAAAACAAAGCACAACCCGGGGCAGATTTTCCCTGTGATCCCTGAACATTTACAGTCTTCCCGGTTTCCTGTGCAGGTGAAATTCCTCCCTGTTGTGGTTCTGTTGCAGGTTTTCAGCTCCCCTCCTGAAATGGCTTTTCTCAGAATCCGAATTCTTTAATCAGCTCAATTGGACTTTGATTCTCCTGAAGTGGCAGCGCCTGAGTACACTGTGTCTGCAGTGCCCCATCTGTCTTAAATGAAGCTGCTCAGAGGACCTTTGGGCTCATGGAACTCAACTAAGTATAGCAATTACTGGAAAACAAAGGGGACAACGTGACCCTGGCTGGCAGCTTTTGTACAGCAGCACTGATGTGTAATCACATAGCTCTGAACAACACCTGAGAAGAGCTTTCATGAGCTCCCAAGAAGAGGTGCTCGCACAGCTCTGCCACATGGTCACTCCTTGTAGGAGAGAGGGCTCCTTGGGCCACCCAGGCCCTATCCCAAAGACAGATCTGGCTCTTTGGGGTATTGAAGCTCAACTGCCTGCAAAAGCTCTCAAGAGGACCAGACCCAACTCTTTTTCTCTGAGAGCAGAGGAACAAACCAGTGAAGCTCTAAATCACCCTGATAAAATAAGAGCGATGCCCTATGTGGTGGTAGAAAACCCAGTGTAGCTCAGGGTCCTGTGTTATTAGATAGTGAACAAATGTCGTGCGATTCAGGTGGAGGAAACAGGCATAGGATGAGAAGTGACAAAGATTTGAGTTTGGTAGGATTAAAGGATGTTCAGCGTCAAAGCCACAGGCAAGGTTCATACCTTCTGACCCTGAAAGCAATGCTTTGATTCACTGGCCATATTAAAGGAACTATTGGTACCATAAATTAAGGCTTAATGTTAATTGATCTCTTCTACCCAATCCCTTGCCCAGATGGCCTTTATACTGTTTCATGTAAAGTAGATCAGGTAACTCTAGAAACCTCCATCCTCATGAACAAATATAGTTCTCCTGTTATCTTCCTCTTTTCCCCTTTCACAGCTGAAATAAAGATGCCTTCAAGACAGAGAGATTCACACACTTAGAGAACAGCTCCCAAGCCAGAAGCATCGCACCACTTAACACAGCCCAAGAGAGGGCAAGGTACCTGGTACTCAGTGAGATAATGAAAACCATGCTGGCTTCCTACATCCTCCTGATGGATGACAGTCACTTCAGAGGGGCCAAACCATAGACAAAGTGCAAGAGAAAGAAGCCAGGGTCTACTGAGAGCTGCACATGCCTGCAATCACCTCAACCTGAGGCTCTGCTATCAGGGGTAAGTCAACCACCAGATGAGCTCTCAGCAGGGGTCAGGCTGCAGCAGGGAGAAGCAGAGCTAATGAAGGCACTGCATCAGTCAGGCTTGTTCAGCCTCACCTGGAGTGTCCCTTTTCGGATGTCCTCTGTATGATCTGAACAAGGAAGAGCTGAAATAAAAAGTACATTTCTTCTTTCTCTGTCTGTTCGAGTTTCTTTGCTGCTTTTCATGGGGGGCACCCCCCAATCTGTGCTGTGAAATGGCATTAAACCCAGGGAAAACAGCCCAACAGCGATCAGAGCATGTGGCAGAATTCTCTTGCCTTGCATGAGATCTGAAATGGGAAGTTTGTGCCACAATTCTGTGGTCCTTTATAGCAGGTTTGAGCACAACTGGATCATTTAGCAGGACAAATTCAATCCAGACCATACCCTGGCACACAATTAGGTTTCTGTTGAATAAGCCAGAGCACAGAATACGCCGTTTATGCTGGCTTCATGCCGGCAGCAGGAAGAAAGACAATATCTAACCTGGCACCAATCCTACCAATACAGACTGAATGTCAGAACTTAGGGAACAGTTTTGAATGGGATCAGTGCTTTGGGTTGTGTGGTCCAGGAGCCCTGGAGCTAGAGCTTCTGTGGCATCAATCTATGACCATTTTGCAGTGTTTAAAGTGTCTGTTTCTGCCTATTTTTTCCGCTTATTGTGCCTCCTCACATGAGCCCCTCGTCCCATTTGAGGTTCCTGTTTGAAGTCTCTCAATCCATCTTTCTAACGGTCATGAGTGGAATCTGAAGCAACCTGTGTTTCTGCATGTGGCCATCATACAGACATTGGCTGGAAAAGACCATGCTTGCAGCTCCCGGTGCCTAAAGGGCCTACAAGAAACCTGGAGAGGTGCTTTGGACAGGGGATGCAGGGACAGGATAAGGGGAATGGCTTTAATTGCCAGAGGGGAGACTGAGATGAGCTCTTGGGCAGAAGCTCTTCCCTGTGAGGGTGCTGAGCGCTGGCACAGGGTGCCCAGAGGAGCTGTGGCTGCCCCATCGCTGCAGTGCTCAAGGCCAGGTTGGACACAGGGGCTTGGAGCACTGCTCTATGGAAGGTGTCCCTGGCAGTGGCAGAGGTTGGAGCTGGAGGAGCTTTAAGGTCCCTTCCAACCCAAACCGGGCTGCGATTCTGGGATGTAAGGGTTCAAGGTCCTGTTTTCTAAGAAAACTGATGAGTGCCAGGCTGCCGCTCACTGGGAGCTTCCGAGGCTCTGCTCCCTGAGCGGTTTTACCTGCTGACACTTCCCATCCAGGCAGTTTTCCCAAAGCAAGCCTTCTAATTCACAGCAACAGGCTGGGCTTTCTCTCTGGAGCCTTTGGGACAAAACTCACTCGGGAAAAGTTGCTTCTTTTAGAACCCACAGCCTCAAGGAAGATATTTTCCCTAATCCTAACCTAAATGATATCATACTTGGCTAGCACCGTAACCATGGAACTCGAGTTATTTATGACTGAAATTAATGCTATAGTTAGCAACACTGGAACAGGGTTTCTTCTATGCTACTGTCCAACTGCCTCCATCCCCCTGCCTCAGGCTACGCTGGAAAGCAAGACAGAGCGTCTCCAGAGGGTCTTTAATTTGCCATAAACAATGTCAGCCTTTGGTGACCTCCCGGACTTGGCAACACACAAGTGGATGCGCACAAAGATGCGCCTTTGAAGCAAAACAAAGCGCTTGGCTCTGGTTTTAATGATCTTTGTTGGGAGATTTATTTGGGTTTGTTTATTTTGGTCCTTAAAGTAAATGTGAAAGGACCTGGAACTCCAGAGTGCGGATCCAGGGCTGGCGGGAGGAGGGAGCACTCGGTTGTAGCTGCTCATCAGCTCTAACATCAGGGAATCACCGTGAGGGCAGAGGAGAGATCAGCTTTTGTGCCTGGGACACTCAGCAAAAGTTGCCTCATAGCAATGGATAGCCTGGGGACCAAGCTGGCAGTATCCCTGTCTGATCCCTCTGCAAAGATCCCAGAGAAGTTTGGGAAGAGTCCAGCACAGAAGGAACACAGCAGTGCAGACAGTGCTGAGTCGCTCCTGGTTGAAGATGAAGCAGCTCCGTGATTCCGGACCACTGAGAGCAGCGGCTCAGACAGCAGTCCAGTGACTTCTCGGCTCTTCCAGGGGACCCGTGCCAGCAGCAGTAGCTCCTCACACCTCACACTGCTCAGCACCTCTTATGTGAGGGAATGGAGAGAATCATAAACCAACAGTGCAATAAAAGCACTGCAAATAGAAAAATAAAGGGCAAAACAGAAAGAAAGGAGAGATCAGGGAGAGACAAGTGTGAGGAATGGGGTACTGTGCTAGGATGCAAGGATACAAGGGCAGCCCATCCCTGATCCACGACAAAAGGCAGTTTGAGTGAATTTAGGCACCTCATGTCAAGTAGACAAGCCTGTCTCCATCCTCAGCGCCTGCTTTTGGATAGCAGACTGACAGACTTGCTTCCATTGGATGTAACAGTCTGACTTCATGTCAGTTCTGCTGCCTGGATTAACCTCCTCGTGCTGCCTTAGAGCACCCATTGATGGACAGCCTAATTCTGCACACCTCAAGAATAACGAGGAGCCAAATCATAACCCCCTGCTTTAGGGCTTCTCCGATACCCTGGCCTTGGGCCCAATCTGATTTACAACTCAAGCTGCTGGAAGAAAGCCTCAAGGCCTTCGCTGGGAGGTAGATGAAGCAATCTAGAAGAATTTATTGTGTGAAAGCAAAGCATTTATTTGGGGTTTCAGTCTTGTTTTGGTTTCCAGTCTCAGCTTCTAATTCCCAGAGCCGCGATTCTCCCAGTGCCTTCATGGGATCTCTACTGGAGTCACTGGAGCAGGGTTTGCTCTGTCTAACATGTTGCCTGCTTTAGTTCTTTAGCCCTTCTTTATTTTTACTCCTTCTGGTCACAGGCAAAGGAAATAAATCAGCTGGTATCCTGCCAGCAAACTGCCACGGGCGTTTTGGGACCAGAGGCATCTCTTCTGCCCTGCGAGAGCATTAAAACCCAAGTGGCTGATCTCTTGGAGTGGGTTCAGGTATGTCTGTGCGCATACCAGCAGTTAAACTGATTTCTTCTGCTATCTTATCTGTCCATTTCTGGCTTTCAAGGAGAGGAAGCTTGGCAGGCGAGTTACTCTTGGAATGCACTCAGTAAACCATGGGCGAGAGAAGCAGGGAGCAGAAATAGAAACCAGCATAGGTAGGGCGGCTGGGAGCCTGGCTGCTGGCTTCTATTCTTGGCTGTACCCATGACTCACTTGCTGACCTTAGAAAGCCACTTCACCCCTCCATGGTCCTGCTTTCTCACAGGCAAAATGCCCCTTTTCCCAGGTTATTCCAGGTAGAGGGACCCTGTGTATCCCAGATGGGTGTCTTCGGAGGAAAAGCCTCATCCTGCTCCCTTTGCCAGCCCTTGGTTGTTCCAGCACACAGGAGCAGGGCGGTACGGATGTGGTGCCTCTCTTCCCATGGGGAGCTGGCAGCTTTAACCAAGTGCATTTATGAAGCTTTTTGGGATCCTCCAAGGAAAGGAAAAGCACTAAACCAAAATGATGCTGATAGTGGCGTGACAGCAACCACCACATTCCTGCTCCGGATAGGACTCTGCTATCAGCCAGCTTCCTTAGACATTACCTTTACCCAGTTCCCTCCATATTAGCTGTGGCCAAAGCACTGAGCAAAGCCAATTTTCTCCTTGCTTTCCATTTCTCCTTAGTCAAGACCAATTCCTTGACAGTGACAGCTTAGACTGTGAGACACAGGGCTGTGTCTGCTCCCCCCCCCCCCCCCCCCCCCCCCC
>JAOEHY010035286.1:0-16375 GCA_025447955.1 Psilopsiagon aurifrons | reverse complement strand
CCCAGGTGTAGGACCTTGCACTTCACATGGTTAAACTTCATCAGGTTGGCATCAGCCCACCTCACAAGCATGTCAAGATCCCCGGATGGCATTCCTTCCCTCCAGCGTATCAACTGAACCACCCAGCTCGGTGTCACTGGCAAACTTGCTGAGGGCGCACTCAATCATTTGGTAGCTTTTGTAATATATCTTCCTCTGTGCTGATTCCCATTTACCTGCTGTTGCCTCTGTCAAAAATAGATCCAAACACCTTTACAGTCTAATCCAGCATGACCAGCTGTATACTTACAAAAAAGATATAGAAGGAGTAGTATAAACTGTCATTGCGTTCAACTGCAAAATACTGGAAGTGTTAACCGAAAAACCAATATAGTCTTAATTCACAAGTTTAATAGTGACGCTGTGTGAAGTATGATACATTAGGCCCTTCACTTACTCATCGGACAGTAAAAATCATTATCAGAAACATCCACCTTATATAAGTACCAATGATGCCAGACAGAATACAGCATCATGCACAAACTGGGAATTATTTACAGATTTATGACCTCTGAAATTATATTTCCTTCATTTAGTTCACATAATATGTAAACAGACTAAGACTACTATAATGGAGCATTTTGATAGCACTGAAAAGATTTTTGTGAGGAAAGCAACCATTTATTTAATTGCCCTCAATTTAAAAGAACGATTACACAGTAAATCTTCAAATAAATCTCTGCTGTTTCCACTAACCCTGTTTAAACAAAGCTTCAGACAGTTGCTGTGCTCTTTTCATGCAGACACAGGAATAGAAAAGTTTCAAAACCTGCCCTCTTATGCACTTTAAACCACAGAAAAACTGCATAGTAAGAATGGTGAGTCTCACCTCCTCCTAGATGGGCTGTGAAGTCATGTGTGTCCGATCACTCAACCAAACCTTTTGTGCTCTCAAACACGAAAAAAAAACCCTGTACATGAATGTAGACAAATTCTGGAAGCAACATTGCTTGTCATTTATAATGGGGCTTCTGGATTCCCCATGCTTTCCCACTGGGGATGGAAAAAGTGTTAAATGCTGCAGGAATGCCAGATGGATTTCATTTTAGAAACAGGCAGATTGGGCATGCAAAGCAGAAAGGCAAATGCCTTCTTTGGGATATCTTTAGCATTGTAGCATTCTCTGTCTATAATTACCAACCCTTTTTTTAAATTGCTTTCTAGCCATGACCAGGCTTTGCCACACTGACATAAAATTAGTAACGTCTCATTGCAAAATTGAGTGGTTCACAAGAGTTCCTGGGCAATCTTTTTCCAGAAGTATGTTGACTTCCCAAAGAATGATGAAAAGAACTCACTGAACCATAGTGTAACTGCACTTTTCTTTGATGTACTTAGAAGTGTCATGTGTTAAAAGAACAAACTCGATAATTGCGAAGTAGAACTAAAGTAGGTCTAGAAGTTGCAGTTTTTCATTAAAATTGAGACAAGAGGTGTAAAAAAGGTACTTGAGCTCAATCATCTTCACACTGGCTCAGAAAAAAAGAAAATGTTAAATCATGGCTCTAGATCTTAGGGACTGAATGTCTCGAATGCTTTGGGCTAAATGGATAAATGTGGGTGAGAAAATAATGCTTTAAACACTGCCCTTTACAGGTGAGTGGCTCAATGCTTCTCCAGGCAATCACTCATATGCTTTTATCTCAGGCAGTTGATATTAGTGCTCTCAAACCATATTTTCATTGCCTAAACCAAATACGCACACAAAACCAAGTGTCCTTACTGACCCAGGGTCAGTTCCTGCCACAACATTTATATTGATGGGAATCTCTCCAGAATATGAAGATCAGCAGTTGTTCTCTATGTTCTGCATCAAACTGGCTTTTATAGTGGAATTAATGGTGGGAAGTCAAACAGGGAACTCAGAGCTACATGAAGAGCTGATTTAACTAAAAATAGTGTCATAGGAGCACTGTCGTAAGCATGTTCTGCAAGGATTTCCTATCAAAAGTGTCAATAATCTCTGCTATGTCGCACTTTCCAGACATAAAGAATTATTTTCTCATAATTATCAGAAGAAAACTATACATTTCTTTGACACGGGACCATTCTACACCTGAAGCAGAATGAAAGCACAGGCAAAGTCCTCAGCTGGTATCCAAAAAACTGGTAGTGCTCCCAGCAATTCTCCTCAAAGCCTTTGCAAGGAAGTAGGTTGGCACTGAGCTGAAGGTATTTTTCTCTCTTCTAGAAGGTTTGTAAGAAGTTGAGGGAGAAGGCAGAAGAAAATAAACTCAAGGATTGCTTCAGTCCAAACCAGGGTCTAATTCAAGAAGAGCTCAGCATCCAGGATCATGAAGAACTCCCTATGATGTCAAGGTGAGTGGAGGCCCATTTGGGGACTTTTCTCATTTTCATTCTTCACAACTATCTCCTAGGAAATATTTACTTTAAAATGTGAACTGGTTGTTAAATGCCATGTTTTGCTTAAAGAGACCAGCTCTTGCAGGTATCTTATGGATACCAGATACATTTCAGTATCATAAGTTTACCACCGTTTTTTTCTTCAGGTTTTTTTATGTCTCTGATATTTTCAAATTTTCTTGGTTCCCCCTCCTAAATCCACATCTCCCATTGCCTCTGGCAATGCTGTAGTTTTTAACCACAAGACAGGCCATAACATGTTCTGGGTGGGAGAAACCTCCTTATTCTTATTCAGGCAATTAAGAATACAAAAGGCACGAAGACTGAAGTAAAGCAAAAGCAAAAGGGGGACCTGATATACAGCACAGAAATTACTAGAATATATCATGCAATGGGGAGTCAGAACACTAGTTCTGGTGCATTTATTTAAGCTGGTTTGTACTATCCACACACTTGCTAGAAAAGATAAATAATTCCAAACACATCCATTGGAACAGGTCCCTCAATAAACTTGCAAGCCAAAAAGCAGGACCAGTCTCTGTGAGTGACTTTACACAGAATACCAAATGTTTTCCCTGCTCTGGCACTGGCCATTGTCACGCTTTATATGGATATAAAGTAAAAGGAAGCTTCACTGAAAGATAATATGAAGATGCCTTTGTATTTAAGTCTAGTAAAGCCTGAGTGTATCAGGCAGGAAAGCCGAAAAATACCTGAAAATAAACACTAGGGTCTGGTAAGTGATGATATTTTTCATAAATAAAAGCATGAAATAGGATTAGGAGATGTTGTGGAGGACTTGAAAACACCTGAACTGTGCTTGGTCCTACCAGAAATAGGGACCCAGACATGAAATATATCATCTCAAGTGATGACAGGGTCGATGACCAGCTCTAAATTCCAGGTCTGAGTGTGAATTTGATATTGATGCCATGGTGACACAGTCTGTGCTGCAGGGAGATGTGGCAACATAGTGAATCTTTGTGGACACACAGGCAAAACTGCATTACTAGTCTATGCTGGCATTTACAATGGCTGGTTTCACAGGGAGTGGAAATTATGGACAATACTTCACCCAGACATATTTTTAGTTGATAAGGCTATGGAAAAATCAAGTAACGTCCCAGCTGAAGTGGTTATGACCCATGAGGATAGTAGTTGATCAAGACCTATGGGAAAGATGCGCAATCGCCACTATTTATGTAGTGCTGTGGCTGGCTCAATAGATTTCAATAGCACTAGAGTGCCTGATTCCTTCAAATTCTCTTGAAATCCCCAGTACACAGTCTAACAAAGTGTTACAATACAATGCATTTCCAAATTATGTCAAATTGAAATTCAAACATGGCTGGCTGCACCAGTACATAGTAATAGAGCAAAACACTCATAGCACTAATCCTCCCTGACACTTCTGGTTTATATTCTTCTCTCCAGTGTCTCATTATGCATGTCCTCACTCCTCTTACAAATTTTCATTGATGCCTCTTTTTCCTCACTTTAAATGCAAACATCTGGATTACATCAACTAAATTCACCCTGTCAGTTTTGCATATACTCAATAATTTTTAAAACAGATCTCCCAGCTTCTCTGTAATTTCAAACTTCCATCAAGAAAACATGAACTCCCACTTGTAGTTTCACTGTCTGGCCATGTTCCCTTGACTGGTTTGTGCTGGAATGTACATATAATCACTCCAATTTGATATTAGCTGAAAAGCTGCAGATTCAGAAATAAATGCAGATATGTGACTACACAGCCCTCATCTTTTATTAACAACAAATTGAACTGAATTGAGCCTCAACCTGAGTAAGCATTTGCTGCCCCAGCTTCGCAGGCAGATGTGACTTGTGCTTTTGTGCTGAGTCTGTGGCATTAGAAATGTTGGTGGTTCATAGCCCAGCTTAGCATGGAAAACTGTCCAATTGTCAGACCTGCTCCACCACACATTTAATTTTTTTGCACCAAATGATTATTTTCCTAATCACTTCATGTGTTGACTAATAAATCACATTTCTAACTTGCCTTCTTAATTGCAGTTTACTAAGATCTCATCTGCAGGGCATCTACAAGGCACTACCAGAGCACAATCAGATGGCAAGTATCTCAGAGTCACTAGGAAACCTGAAAACAACTAGTAGAATAAAAGCTTAATAGAAACAAACCACAGGACAAATCCTCCACAGAAGACTGAAGCCATCCTTCAAATCAGCAAGAAAAAGCACGCCTGCCAAACATCCTTATCAGAAAAGGTGTCACTCTCTCTAACATAACACTACAAAAAGAAGGCTGTGTGCCAAAAGGGGTGTGTAAGCCAAAACTTGATTAATCAACAGATGCTACCCAGAGATTCTTTTGGAATAGCTTCACAACACCCAAATGTGCCCTGGCTGTTACATCCTCCCTCCACTATATTTCCTGAACAGCTTTCCACAACAGCTTGATATCTTGATATGTCTCAAAGTAACAACTGTTATTTAAGGGCCCTCTATACCCCATGGGTACATATACATGGGTACATATACCCATGGGGTATAGGGCGGATGTAGCAGAGCGTACAAGAGTGGAGCTACAGCAAATCTAGCCAGGCTGTATGAGAACAACCTGAAAGTGATGTGGAAAAAATCTACTTGTTGTTTAATGCTATCCTTTCATGTTGTTGGGACATGTGGCTGTGAATTGGCCCTTCCTAGCTGCAGCAAGCCTTGAAATAGCATCCACTAAAATTATGATTCAAGTGGAGGAGAAAAGCAGGATTGTAATCAAAATGACATTGTTTCTAAATCTAGTATGTCACTATCCCTCTTGCTCAGAAACAAGTGTTATCCATCATTGGTGGCTGGAAGCGTTCTAGTATACAGCAGTATTTATAGTCCCTACAAGTATGGAAAGCATTTTTTCCTCAAACTTTCTTTTTTGTCTTTAGACTAAGAAGGACTTTGGGGCCTTTTGTTTCTAATCCAAAATCGATGACGACTGCCACCAAATTATCAAGAGCTTATTAACTGGCTATTTTCAATGCCTAAAAATTTTATTACCATGTTTTTCACTTATCATAATGAATTTCAAGGACTTCTTAAGATGACTTTGTGAACTTTTTGATTGCACATGCCATCTTTATATAATCACAGCCTGATGCTGAAGTAGGCATTCATATAGCCTCAAAGAAGAGACAACGTCAATAGATTTACGTTCAGGCCAGACTTGTAAGGAGAGGTGCAAGAGCAATATTAAGGCCATACTACCTCCTCTGCCCCTCTGTCAGCATTTTATGGTGTCATGCAAAAACCTCTGCAAAGCCCTCCCCAGCTCAGACCACAGCTGTGGCAACCTTTGCCTTTGAGAGCAAGAAACAATAGATATGCAAGCAAAACTGAACACAGAGGAGAGGTCTATAGATGCCTCATTTGTATCTCTCTTAGGCCTGAACACTGATGTTCAAATAAGGACCAGGAACAAAGACCCCATTGCCTCCCACTGGATTTCTCCTGAGGTCAGTATATTAACAAGACACTACCAAAGGCACTGACTTTTATTGCAGATTTCTCATATTGAATAAAAATAAGCAAACCTGCAGAATCCAAAGTTCATCAAATTGCTTGACTGAGGCAGAGAAAAGGAAAAAGAAAGCATAACAACAGACTAACAATCTGCATCCAAGTTTATGTTCATGAAAGGTCAGGAAAGCTTTTGAGAAGAGTCCTGCTTCTTCCACTCCTCTCTGACTACATAAAAGCAGACACTAGATAAAGCTGCACACAGTTGTTTTACCAGTGACTTTTTGGAATACTTCATGCCTCTGATAATTTATTTCTAATATTTCTCTGCAGTCCCTGGCATATTTGATCAGTTGGACAGCTCAGTTCCAGGGATTATTCATCAATAGCCACCTAAAGCCAGTGAAACCTGCCCACACAATAGAGAAGGAGCAAAATCGTTTCATTAGCATGAAGATAAAAGCTAATATCTTGTCCAAGAAGATACACAGACTGTATCAGCCAGGCTTGGAATACTAGAGCTCTCAGAGAAAGTTTATCAGAGGGCTTGATTTATTCTAGATGTTGAGTAACCCACTACTAGTGGAATAAAGCCACTGAGATAGGTCAGTCTGATATGAGTTGCAGAGACATGCTGCCACATGGAAGCGGCAGATAAAAAAGGAAAGCACCTTTATGTTTTTTTCACTGGATTAAAGAAAATAAAGAGTTTGGCTTGCATTTAAAAAGCAACATACAAAGATGCAGTGCTGCACACTTCAGTACCTTGTGCCCCAGTGTGATGTGCCCAACAAGGTCTTCCAAGCTACATGATCCATGCTGCTCCCCAGGGGATCAACACACGGACTCACACCGTGTTTATTTCCACTGTTAGTGATGGAGCAGGCAGTAGTTGTAGAAATGTGGCTCCCTCCCAGGTGTGAGTAACCCTCTCTGTGCCAGCATCAGTGTGTTAGTCCTTCAACCATTTACGTACACTGCAAAAGCCCTTTTTGTGTTCCCCATAAGTCTCAAATTCACCTCCATGTTAGAATACTTTTTCTAAAGTACAAAAATATGTTTTAAACTGGAAATAAAAATTAACTTCCCTTCCTTTAAGTATTAAGTTCCATCCCACCTCAAAATTACTATAAATTAACAACTTAGTTTTCAAGTAGTTTTCAGCCAGCAAAGAGAAATCTTTTCAAAATGCTAACAAAAGATGCTTCTAACACCTTTAAAAGTTTGTCTCTAGAAAGTCAGAAAGTGCAAATCCTCCTATGGAGGCTTTGCATTCCAGCTGATTATTGCCAGAAAAAATGAGCAGAAATGTCCTGATTAAGTCTTGTTATAAAATGTCAGAGAAGTAGCGTCTGTAGGGATGAGAAACAATTAAATATTCAAGTAAAACAATCGCATGGAGGAAACTGTGCTCTGAAAGTCAAAAGTCATAAGGTCAGCAGAGAAAACTTAGAAAAAGACAAAGGTAAGTGGAAGTCCACAAGAAATTGAGACTTTTGGGGGCTCATCAGTGTAAAGAAGTGATTAGACTCCTTTGTGAAAAGAGTACATGGAGAGGAAAACAGAATATAAATACAACTGCCAGAATGAAGATCCTACAGATGTGAAGCTGACAAGATGTAGGAGACAGATTTGGAGACTGAAAAGGAAAAATTGAAAGTACCAGAGTAAGGCATCTTGGTCTTATTTCTCTGCAAGAACAATAAAGTTTGCTGCTATTACTGGTTTCAAGACAGAAGAAGACAGCTGCAATACAAATATTTCCTCCTTTGTAGGCTGTCAACATCATATTGCCACACATGGATGTTTTTACCAAATTAATAATTTTGTGTATTCAGGACATTAGAGGCACTTTGCAATTTTTAGTCCATGCTGAAAGAAGTAGAAAAACTATTTGTTGATAAATTCAGATAGATGGGATTCCTTTGTGAACAAACAAGTTCGCTTTCATTCCGATCACAAAATGTGGAGGGTTACAGCAAGAGCTACTACTTCACAGCCAAATAAAACCAAAAAGTATGGATTTTAAAGCAGGCATACTTCTCTAATACAATAGGGGACACCGATCATTCATGTTTAGGTGCCAATTTATTCTTCAAGAAAGGAAAGCTGAACATGCAGATCAATTGCACACTTCCACGATGAGCTGAATCAAATATAGTCTGCTAAATTTTTTGCCATCAGATATTTAGCAGGTGAGAGAAGTCATTAAAATAAGCTCTTAAAATATTTAAAAGTCTGGAATTGCTGGGATGAAGATTCTTTGCTTTTTCTTTAATTTTCTATGATGGTTTCTCACATACCACTGGTTCTGTTCATTTAAAAGAATATCCAAGACTTTTGAAAATGCATAATGAGTTCTATGGTTTGTGTACAGAAAATTGTGTACAGAAATGTCTCTTTCATTCTTTTTAATGTAACAGGAAAAGGTTTCTCCTCAGCTGCATTTCTTCTTTCCATTCTCTGTGAAGGATGAAGGATTCCCTTTGATCACTCTACATCAACCTTTTTCAACTCTGTGCACACTTTACATTCAAACACTTCAGTTATATCAGTCCTCTCCCACAGCAACATTAAATCTAATTTCCTTAATGCTGACATCAGTTAAAAAACTTCAGAGGTCTGTAACTGCTGTAGTTAATAGGAAGTGCATGTCTCATCCTTTCCGTGCAGTTTGTGTCACACTGGATAGATAACACAAACCACTTCGGTATTAAGTCTTCCTTGGTAACAATACCGGTATGATTTATACCATTATCCCTTTCAGCAAGACAGCTGCCTTTAATCTGTTTGAACAGTATATAGGGCAGGAAAGTACGTTATTGTTCCTTGCCACCTGAATGTCAAACTAGTGAAATATGGGGAAATGCTCTTTCTTTAATGAGTATTTCACAAAAATCCTGCTGCCTACCCTCAGGGAAGGCCACAAAAGAGGAGGATGTGAATATGGGAGGTGACCTGGGGTAGGGAGTGAGAGGTGCTCCAAGAACCTTGTTAAGTTTCTTCCTTAGCTAATTTGCTGCAAATTGACTGATTCCTCTTGTGAGCAGCAAGAGTGCTTTTCGGCATAGAGGAGGAAAAGGCCAGATAATGTGAAGGGCAACACAGTTCAATTGACTAATCATTTTGTGCTTGTGGGAGTCAGCTTTTGAGTGCCAGCTCTAACACTCAACTTCTCAAGGAGAAAAGTCCAGCATACCAGAACACTAAGTCCACATTCCTACATAGCTCTAGCATGCTCCATGCAATGGGATAAGACAGCAGACTGTACAGCCTTCCGTAGACAACACATAACAGAGATCATGAGTGTGGATGGAAGAAGGGCAGGCACATGCTCCCCCACCTCCCCTGATAAGAGCCTGTGTTTATGGCATTGAAGGAGGCAACAGCTTTCCCCACTTTCAGTAGCTACTTTGACACCAAGAGCTCCCTGGCCTACAGTGAGATTTCTTGGCAAGAGAGGTGTGATCAGCAAAAGGTGGAAAAGACTCTACAAACCACAGTCTTGTCTTTTGTTTGCAGTGAAATTTCAAAGCAGAATTATGCACTTTTGAGACAAGAATCCTAAAGACTCTGGAACAGTGTCTGTAATAATAAACATTTCTATATGATTAAAGGTTCTTCATTGCTCTTTGCACCGCAGAGACACTCCAAGTATTTTCTATGACACTGCCCAGGAGATCATGCTCAACTTGGCATAAATAATTTGGTTTATTATGAGGGAATGCAGTTTGTCAGTGTCTACTATTGCCAAGAAGGGGCAAACAGAGTTTTTTCAATCCTTTTTCCTTTTTCTACTTTATGAACTGGTTTGTATGCTGCTACAAAATATACCTGGAGGCAAAGAGAAAACATGGTTCTGCTGGACTAGAGACACTCTGACAGGAGAGGCTCTTTAAATCCTTTCACTGGAGTTGTGCTCTTGTCTTAATGTTATTATGTGCCCATGCTTCCCTTGAAGTTGCTTTGTATTTTACAGATAGACAAAGGTGAGCCATACATTTCTAAAAGCACAGGCAAGATCTGGCTCACAAGGACAGCAGGAAATTCCCACTTCATGTTCTGTGCTAAGCATAAGTCAACAATATTAGTCTACACCATCATAACAATCTGCATAGTCTCTTTGAGGTACTGCTGTTAGCTCTGACCTTGCAGCAAGCTTAAAGCATGGCATGTGCTAACTCCTCTGTGTGACAGTCAGGGCACAGCAATACAACATTTTCAATTCTCAACAGAAATATGGAAAAAAATAGTCTTGTTGCTAGGACCCCTTTTGAAAAGTATTCACCTTTCTGAATTTAATTGGATTCAAGGTGAAAACAACACAAATGTGAAAATAAGAATAATTTTGTGCACAGAAATGCTGAAAGTACTATCTTGCAGCAAAGCTGTATCCTCTCTGAAATAATAACTTATGCATTTTTATGGAGCCAAAGATAAGAGTTCTGCCCCATTTCTTTCACCAGGCTTCAGAGAAATTCAACCATGAGCTCAACAACTGGCTACTACTCTCACTGAAGATTAATAGTCAGAAAGTCACAAAGATCACCTCCATTTGGTGTGGTGCACATTCTCACCTTTTGCCCTGCTTTACCAAGTGCATCTCAGTGCAGGTACATTGGTTGACCAGGAGCTTTAGGGACTCCATTCACAACTGGTTGTCCAAATGCAACAGTTCACCCACTGGCTACAGGTGCTCTTTCAATAGTTTTTCCAGTTTTACTCAAAGATGACATTGACTCAGGCTTTCCCAGCCTTACAGCCCAATTTACTATAATGCTTTTCATGTGGTTCAGTTGCTCAGGGCTTTAAAGAGCGCCTTTCTCTGCGCACTGGCAATCAGACAGCCCTTGGCAGTGTTTATTTGTTAGGCAGCTTCAGCTCATCAAATACAATCTATAGCTTTTTATAACTTAATCAGCTTCTTATGTACTGTAACACGTATTCTTCGGTTAAGTATCACCTTACTGCATATGCCACCATTTACTCACCACAGTGATGAATACTCTAAGGGTAAAGTATAAGCATTTTAGAGGTGTAATTTTTCTTATCCTGAAGTAGAATTCAGGTGAATTAAACCCTGAAAATTCAATTTTCCCATAAAGTAAAACCAGAGTCACCAGCTTAGCTGCTGAAATACTAATACCATGAACTCAGTGGGCAAATCAGCCCAGGTCACAGGGCTGTAAAGTTGGACATTACCCATCCTCTATGCGACACCACAGCTGTCTTGTGTGTGCCTCTATTAGCCCTTTGATGGACTTCAGTCATCTTGCTCATTAATGCAGTGTCTGAGTGCTTATGGCACACTCTTTCAAGACCTCTATTACTGCCTTACATAATTAAAATAATGAAATCTCTTAAATTTTAGGCCTTCATACTAATACATTATAATGAGATTCCAAGATCAGTTAAATCTTGAGTGCTGGACAGCAGTTTACTGCACTTCAGCATGTTTAATAGAAGGAAAGATGAATTGCATTTGTTAATCTCATCCCAGGGGTGGAGAAGCATACAAGTCACAGAGAGTGGGCTTTGCTTTTTGGAAGGGGAAATAGATAACCCAGGTTTATGCTTTGGAATTATGTTGTGGTTTATATTATGGTATTATATTTTCTCACCCATGTTTGACTGACAGCTGGAGTGATGAACATTGGACTTGCAAAGTGCTTGAAAAACTATTTCCCTTCCAATAAAAAAGAAATAGCTGTTGCAGTCCATTATCCCTATGCAGCATTTGAAATGAGAAATATTTCTTCAGAAACTGCTGCGCATGTGTGGCAGTTTTATGTGCCTTTACATTAACAGTTTCCTTGAAATCCACATCAAAAGCAAACATTGTTTAAAAACACAGTTTAAGGCTATATATCTCTCAAAGGTTGTCTAGCAATAAGAGGCTACCATGTCTCATTAACATAAAATTTCCAAGCATGAAGGCAAAGATTGTAACCAGACCATGCCACCTCTCGCCTGCATTTTGTTTGCTAGGATATCTAAACCGCAACCACAGTGACGTACAGAAATAACCTGCTAGAACTCAAGGTTTCTTTTGTAGCAAACAGCCTGCTGCTTAGAAAGCACAGCTCCAGCGCTGTACCACAGCAGATGGTGATCACTTCAGATCTTTGAAGACATTGCCATCTGTAGCTCCAGCCCTGCAAATCCTTCTTGATGTATTTAACTTCAGCTATCTGGGGGATGGTTTGTGAAACCAGTGCAACTGTTATTCCAGCAGGATCTCAGGTAAGCAAGCTGGGTACAGGACTGGGACTTCACTGGAACCATTTACCAAACAAATGGTCTGGAGGCTCCTATTTCCATAATGCTGTTGAATAACACTTCAGTTTATCCAGTCCTTACCAAGTCTGACAGCTGCCTAGAGGTATCTTAACTGGCTCATAGTCACCCATTAGAAAACTACTTACAAGACTTTGTATTTGCACATTACAATGCACACCGCCTTTCTACAGCTAATGGGAATAGTCTCACATATGAAAAACATTTTTGATAAGCAAAATGTTTTCCTGAGTCTCAGAGCTGGCTAGGCCGGTATTCTAGGTAACAGTCAGTAGCTTTCGACTGCCCAGTTTCTGCAACATATACTCTCTAAATTTAAGAAGTCTCCCATGCTCTTATTCTCCTTTTCAAAAATATTAAGAATTTCCCCAAAATTCTATGAAACAGATTATGCTTCTGCTACTTTTTTTTTTCCCAAATTTCATTTTTACTATAAAGGAATTACATGGATAAATTCAAGGAACAGATTATTTTTCTAGGTTTTGTTGCTGTTTTATTTTTTTAGTTGCCATGCAGTAATACTACTGGGAAAGAAGGAATTATACAAAAATACTTGAATTCTCCTAAGGAATACTTCCTTTTGCCCATTTCTGAGGTACAGTCACTGAAATGTTACTATTTGTATTAGAAAACTACAGAGGTCTGAGCCAAATGCTAAATAGTAGAGGGTTTACCAGCAAATAGTAGAGGTTTTACCAACAGCAACCAAAGAGCTAACATGTAGCCTCATGACACTTTATTTGCATGTAGAATAAAGACATTTTGTTGTAACAAACACTGGTCCTCTATCTTTCCCCTGTCCACAAGTAAATACATACATCTGATATTTGTCTGAGAAAGGAGAACAGAATAGAAAAACTAAGCCCCTAAGACAACCTGTGTATTCAGACCCCTAAATACAGATTTAGGTGCCTTTAAAAATCTTTCTGAAGCAATGTCCCAGATGTCCGCAGTGGTATCACACTGTAAGTAATTAAACTCACACCTAGCTCACTACCGAAAAGCAGTATCAGTCTCACTTTACACTCCCACTCTGGCTTTCCCTCAGAAGTGATGTACCTCAGAAAATTAATGGCTTTATTTAAAGCTAGGATACTGTCTCAAATCTCCCTCGCTTCCCTGTTCAAAATGTCCCCAATATCTGAAGCTGGTTTACTACCTGCAGAAAGCCCTTTGATTTTATTTTTCATTATCGCAGTTGTCATTTTGCATCTTTTAAGCCTTTGATCCAGATGGACAGGCATTTTACCCTTTCCTTTCTTCAGTGGGCTGTACTTACCTCTCCTTTTTTCACCCACATGACACCCCAGGTAGTTTTTCCCCTTTGTGTGTTTCATTTCTTGCTCTTCCCCATTTTAACCTTTTCTTTATTTCAGCTCAGCATTCTCAGCTTGTTAGAAAGGTTTCTATTTCCATGCACACAGGCAGACTAAAGGCAGTTTGATTTGAGGTGTCACCTATAATTCTGTGTTTGATTTCAAGTGCTTTATGAATTCTTCAAAATTTAGAGTGCCACATTCTCAGTTTGCTAACATAATCTAGTTTTCCTCACAGCAGTAACTGCAGATTTAGGATGGTATAAAAAAACCCAGAATTTTACACTAAAACTGCATTTGCTAGGGATTACAGTAAAATTTTTTGTCCCCTCTCCCCCCCAAAAAACCCACCCGAACCAGAAAAAAGATTAGGTTAAGGCTTTTCCTTGTTCATTTTAGCAGTGATATGCAAGAATAGAAGCTCTAATTTTGAAAGATAATGCAGGAATTTATATATACATATGTTTACAATAATGCTTAAGAAGCCTAGCAAAGATAATGGATCTTTTTGATTTTGCTGACACTAACTGCTACAGATGAAAAAGAAGAGCTAGTTTCTAATCAGAAATGCATAAGCAAAACAAATAAAAAATGGACAATGAGGTGATCAAGAAGACATAATTATCAGTTCTTGAGTGGAGCATGGTCTCTCAAAACCTTATTCCCTGTCTTCTCCAATCCAGCTCTCTCTCACAGAGTCTCACTTAAGCTTCAGTCCATATTCACCAAAGGGAGTTTTTACCATTTCAGCTCTTCCTCCCACCATGATTCAGACACTACTTTTCTTCAAAGATGAAACTCTTGCTGAGCTACTGAGGCAGCCATCAGGCCATGCTGCAGCATTTTAGTATCCGGAGGAGCCAGGGAGTAAAAGCTCAAAGCAGTCTTTAAAATGCGTGTTGTTTTCCATAGTGATAATCAGAGCTGTGGGTAAAGCCCCAAAATAAAAGGCTGGAGTGTGGGAAAATAATCAAAACCCTTCTATGCAATGGGTTTCCATAGTAGTAGTCTGAAAGAGTATTCTAACTCGGTCTCATCAAGTTAAGGAAGACAGGAGTAGATGCATTTCCAGAGAAAGGCTCTGGACAACCCAAAGGCAGAGGACAGCGTACCTGCTCTGATGGGACGGTCCCTGTTTTCACAAGTCCTTTCTCAGTCAGTGTGCACAGACTGGGGGTGCACTGAGAATCCACAGTTTTATTCTCGATCCATGTGAGTTGTACTTGTTCAGATGAGAAAGGCTCTTCTTGCAGCTTGTCTAATAGGATGTCATTTTGTTTCTTACAGCATTGAAATATGTTTCTCCACACATATGGAGGCTCACAGAAGAAATCAGTCCAACAGTCTCTCAAAGTAAATATAAACTCACACAAAGCTTAAATCCTTCCTGACACAGCTGTAAATCAAAGAGGAAAAGAGATGTAATTCAGCTTCGAACTAGGACAGCTTTCAAACTTGAAACAAAATTGTAGAGGAGTCTACAGGATTTTAGCTGTCTGACAAACAATGGGAGTCCTTAGTGGCAGTTGCTAGTGTTAGCTTCATTTTATCACCAAAATGCGCTCAGTCAAATGTTCATATATTTAGATTTATCCAATCCATTCATTGAATCCTGTACTTCGGTTACATGAAGGTTTGAGAACAAAAACAGTACAAGGAAGCAAACTGGTTTCAAACTCTCCTTAGTTCTTTTGTAACACATTTGGTGTATTTTCCCAGAGTCCAAGCTCTTAACTCATGTCTGTACATAATAATCTCAGTTCCCATTTGCGGAATAAAACATAAATTTTCAAGTTCCCATGGCTTCAGAAGATAAGTGGAAAATGTACAGTCTGGAGTCTGCCACACCAGGAAAACAAATTAATAAATCTTAGAGGTCATCTGCTTTAAATATCACATGATTTATAATCTGTTCTGGTACCATCTTTGGCCTTTAACTTCATTACTTTTGTAAGCATGGGACTGAAAAAACTTCTGTTCCATACAGACATTTAGCAGGAGTCTGGCCCTAGTTTTCACCCTAAGGTTTTTCTGGTCATACAGCTTTTGGCTAGTTCCATTGTAAAACTGACCTGCACAATATTTTTAGGAGTGTTCCCTTAACATCTCCTCACAACAAAGCATTTTAATACACTGATGATGGAATGTAATTTAGCTGGCATTTGTTACTGATACAAAACAACACTTCAAATAAAACACCTAAACAGGATGTTTTATTCTTATTCCATACCTCAGTGAATATTTGTGATTTGAGAAATAGAAATCATAACAATTTTAATGCAAATTAAGTTACCTTATTCCCTATCACTGCACAATCAAATAAAGTGGAAAAAGATATTACTGCAATTCCCTGAAATAGTTTTGCTATATGTAGAAACTTCTGAACACATATTATGTGAAGCAGTAATTAAGTTCCTAACTTATTTACTTCTTCTACTGGGGCTGCATCATTGAAGCAAAAGTCCCTTGGAAATAAGCCCACATATTCATAAAACCATAGAATAATAGAATAGTCAGGGTTGGAAAGGAACTTAAGATCATCCAGTTCCAACCCCCCTGCCATGGGCAGGGACACCTCCACTAAACCATGTCTCTCAAGGCTCTGTATAACCTTGGACTTGAACACCAGCAGGGATGGAGGCATTCATCAACAACTTCCCTGGGCAACCCATTCCAGTGCCTCACCAACCTCACAGTAAAAAACTTCTTCCTCATACCCAATCCAAAATTCCCCTGTTTAAGTTTGAACCCATTACCCCTTATCCTATCACTGCAGTCCCTAATGAAGAGTCCCTCCCCAGCATCTCTATAGGCCCCCTTCAGATATTGGAAAGCTGCTATGAGGTCTCCACGCAGCCTTCTCT
>JAOEHY010035284.1:143330-167811 GCA_025447955.1 Psilopsiagon aurifrons | reverse complement strand
TTGTGGTTTATTTATGGGGGGTTTGGTTGGTTGGGGTTTTTTTAACCCATGAGGAAAAAATTCAGCTTATGGCAGTCCTAAATGTCTGTGGGAATGGAAGAGGAACTGAAGCAGGGGAGGAATTTCTGTAGTTGGGATCTGGTAGTTTTTCATTGTGGGGTCTTGTACATCCGGTAATAGATGCTGGCTGTAAAAGCAAGGGGACTGGTCTCTGCTTAGGGAAGCTCTTCAGCTCCTGTATCTTTAGTTGTGCACGAGTGTGTGATTGTTACAGCCTTACAATGTAAGAAAAAAGGAATAAAAGCGGAATTGCAAGAATAGGAACTTCTCACTGGTGAGAATGTGCAAGGATGTAAACTCGTTGACTTAATGTTCCCTTCTTAATGAGGTTGCATTGCCAATACTTGTAGCATCAATAAGAAAAAAAAAGCAAGTTATTTTTTACCTGGGTTCAGATGCTTCTTCACAGATGGGTTTTGATGGTAATAGTGAGAAACTTCCAGTGTTGTCAGTGAAATTTCTGACTAAATTATTACAATCTGAGAAAGAGGCAGCTAAATGCTTGATGCTAATCTGTCACTAAGGGCTCTCATTAGATTTTTGAATAAATAAGGACACCTTTTAAATGGTAGAACACAGGTAAAGTTTAACTTTCTTTGCTAGTGAGGGAGAAATACAGTTAATCTTTGCCATTTTATACTGTCCTTTAAGGTAACACAGTGTGCTTTGATGTTAGGCAATGAAGTGACCTTGAGCCAGCTTTTTCTCTGCTCATCAGTGGCTTTCACTTCGATGCCTTTCACCATGATTATGCTTCCCTTGGTTTTGCTTCTTCTCAGCCTGAGATAGGCATCACAGTGCCTCTCACTAAAGCACAAGTTATTAGTGATTTTAAGCACCTTTATGTTGTATGCAAGTCATTGCTCTAACTCTGTTTTAGCACTTGCTAATTTGGCAATAATGGTAGTCTCCAGAATGGCAATTAGTGAACAAAGAGGGTTACAGTGTATGACCTAGGGATCAGGCTTTTCTTAAACTTGTTTGTCTCCACACCACACACCTGTATTCAGCTACATATCAGTCTGCAGGTAGTGAAAGTGTAAATTGCTTTATGCAGGCACTACTGATGAGTCTCTATTTGGTGCCAATTCTTAGCTTTTTTTCCTTTTAAGAGTTCACTGGTAGCACTGGTTTAGCTCAGAAATAACCCGCACTTTAGGATTGCTAAAATCACAGCATATAGTATTAACATATCTGTCTTTTCTGTGATCCTTGAATCTCTTCAGGCATGGAAGTATATGGACATCTATGTGAAGGTCTTCTGTTCTTATGTTATCCTGTTGCTTGCATTAATATCACTTAAAAGTTGTCTCAAAGACCGAAGGCATACTGTAAGGCAAAGTCTCTTCCTCGGTGCCTGTATGTCACATTCACTCTTCTGCCATATAAAAAGTAAACAGATACTGCAAAGGCTTTTAAATCAAGCTGTGAATTTCTGCACTGATTGGTATGCATGTATTCACTGAACTTTTTTCTTTACCTATGCTACTATCATTATATTAAATCTCATTAATACTACTACTGCCACAAAGTAATGCCTTTCTAAGGTCAGATAGTCAAGCACTCGAAGAGTCTTGGGATGATATTTGCTCTTTTTGTATGAAGTGCTTTCTTATGTCTATAAACAAGGAAAGAGGCAGCAGTACCGTTTATGTTAGGCAGCACTTTGCTGGAAACTTGTTTCTTGACAAACCTGCTGTGTATGTTGATATCATAGCTCTAGTTTTAGCTTGAAGAAAAAGGTTGGATCAGACTGGAAGAGAACTAATAATATCTTCTCACAGAATAAACGTGTTTGAAAATATCAACTGTTCATGCAACCTGATTCATTCTAAAACTCGAAACTCTTTGTTATGTAGCAGTGTTTTGTTTTGTGAGTCTAAGGATTATGTTCTCCTTGAGACCTTTAGCAGTGTCCAGTTAGACATTGCTGTCAAAGGGGGAAGAAGTACGCCATCTTTACCACTGGTGCAGGCTTCAAAGTGATGCAGACCGAGCCACCTATTGCCTGTCACTGTCGTTAGGTCTGTAAATTATGTGTCATTCCTTCCAAGTGAGAACAGGGTTATCTACTGAGCTAGGTATAGCTTGATGTTATTTTTAGAACAAATTACATTGATTGCGTACTATTTCAAAGGCCCCAAGTAATAAAGTACACAATTAAATGTAAGTCTGACTAGTTTCATTTCTCTGTGTGGTTTTGGTATAAAAACTTAACTCTTTGTTTTCCAGACTCTTCTGGCAGAGATTTTGGTCCTACTCTGGGATTGAAGAAGTCCAGCTCTCTTGAGAGTCTTCAGACTGCTGTGGCTGAAGTTAGGAAAAATGAACTCCCTTTTCACAGACCCAGGCCTCATGTGGTCCGTGGTCGGGGGTGTAATGAGAGTTTCCGAGCTGCCATTGACAAGTCTTACGATGGACCTGAAGATGGAGAGGAGGGTATGTTGCTAATGGCACTTACTGAAGGAGCCACCTTCACTTAGCACTGCTGAGGGCCAACTTTGTAAAGCGCATAAGCAAATGATTTAGTCCAGTTGAAGTTGATCACATTTTAAAAGCTGTTCATGTCTTCCAGTGAATAGAGCTGTCTTTGCAGTACCCCATCCAACCTTGACAGGGTTTAGTGTAAAGTCTTTCACTGATCTCCTTCGGGGCGGGGGCGGGTTGGAGGATTTAGAGCTCAATCCTTAAATAATTATATTTTTCAACTTCAAGGAGCAGCTGCCTTCTTCAGATTACATTAAAAATTATCCTGCTTGTTTTACAGAGCTGTCTACAATTCCTCTTTCTCCAACCAGGAAATTTGTTTCCTGTTATAGACAAGGCAGAGTGTATTGATAGCACCCTGCTGTTCATTCTGTCACCATGGGCTTACAGACCCCAGTCTGGAAATATGTCTCCTTTAACATGGAGTATAAAACTGTGCTTGGATCCTGAGCCCCCCAAATAGAAACAACACAGCTCTTCTCCAACCAGACAGAACAGTTTATCTATTTCTTGATCAGCCATTAAAATAGAAAGATTTTGTTACGTAGGTTGGTTGTGTCAGTTGCCAGAATCTCTTGTTGAAGTAAGCTCTCAGTGTTTGCATCCCAGAATGTCAGTTTTCTCAAGCTGATGGAGGTTAACAAGCTAGATTTCAAACAGAATAGTGTTTTACCATGTCAGGATTTTTTGTCTCAGGAATAGTAACTAGAAAACAAGTCACTAAAATAACTCTGTATTTAATTTGCAATAGAAATCTGCTTGAATTCACTAGATATGTTTAGTCTGCTTTTTAAATTATTTAATTAGATGAGTAACTGTTGTGAGTCATTTGAACACTTTGTAGACGCTCATGCTGTATTCTGCGTGTTTGCATTTTGGTGGCCCCTAGCCATCCTCAGTACTTCTTCTTTTTCATCCTGTGCAGATGGTTTCTCTGATAAGAGCTCTCACTCTGGTCAGGAAGCTCAAAACATAGAATCTGCCCATCCAGAGAACCCTGAAATAGAAGATACAGAAACCAAAGCAAAAAAAGACAAAAAAAATAGAGAAAAAGAGAAGAAAAAGGAAAAGGGCAAATCTAAAATCAAAGAGAAAAAAAGGAAGGAAGAAAATGAAGATCCGGAAAAGAAAAAGAAGAAAGGCTTTGGTGTCATGTTGAGGTACGGCATCGTACAAAGCAGAGCAGCCACACTTTCTCATTATAATGTACGGAACAACTGATCCTCTCATAAAGTATAAAAATTATTTCACTTGGACTCAAAGTAATGTTTATGTTATTTAAAAAGAAAGCAGTTTATACTTTTACACCAAACTTGTAGCTGAGGCAAAAGACATTTGGCAGACAAAATGTCTTTTTGTGCCTCTGAAATTCATTCCCATATGTCAGAAAAGATTCAAGGTTTCAGTCTAAAAACAATCGTGTGTCAGTGAGGAGGGCTTTGTGGGGAATATTTCTGAGTAATACATGATCCACTCCCACGTTCAGACCTTCTCCTTCTCTTGCTTACTTGCTTCTTTCAGAAGCTTTGCAGAGAGCAGGGTCGCTTGTGTGACTGTGAGTGGTCTGGTAACATTTGCAGTGGCTGATAACCAATAGCTATGATAAAATCTTTGCTTCACAGCTTTAGCCATTGCCTGCAGTAGACAAAAGCTTTCCATCCTCCCTTCCCAGCCTGCAGGCTTGCATTTGGATTTCTTCTGTGGCTGTTGGTTGGGTTTGCATCCCTGGAGTTATTAGGTATTAGATAAAGTTCTCAAAGTCATTTTTTTTTGCTATTGCTGGAGCCTTTGGTGTTGTAAGGACCTGGTTGATGTAATCCCTGTGTCTGGTACCTGTTGAGGATTAAAGTTTCCAATTAAATAGATCTTTACAATTAATATATGGTATTTGAATGAAATTTAATGGTCACTTGAAGATTAGTCTGTGTGACCATGTGATTACTTCTGGGACTGAGCACTTAATGTTTCTTGGTGTTTCTTAACATGTTGTATTGTAGACGAAATCAGAATCATTGCTTAGGCAAAGATACATTTAAGTAGGCAACTGAGAAATTCTGTTGCTAGATAGTTCATTTACAATGACATTCATTAAGACAGCGATATATGAACTTGCATTGTAGCTTTCAGTTGGCATGTCCTCTGCAGTCAAGTGGCTTTTGTTACATTAATGTGAAAGGTTTAACCTGACTTTCTTCTATGTATCATCAATAGAAATCCTCAAAATTGTCCTGTCAGCTTTTGAACACTGTAGAGGTATTGTCAAAAGCATACAGGCATGCTTGTGTGCCGCATTTGCACGATTTTAGTAGGAATTACTGTTCATAAGATGAAGGTGCATGTGCATGCCAGTCTGCATTTGAATGGGGCTCTTTAGGAATGCTGGAGACACACACTCACACCTGTGCATTGCACGTGCATTTGTGTTCGTACCGTTTAAAGAAATAGGGCTTAACATGGAGGAGTAGTCAAAACACTGAATAATTAGGAGGGTGACTTCAACAACTCTCACATATCTTAAGCTTTATGTCTGTTTTCATTATTCTTAACTCTCTGGCATGAATAGGGCTGTTGGAAGAGGAGGGGGGTGACACAGAGGTCTGACAAAAGGATAAGTATTCTGTTTCACATATCACGAGCAGAACTGAAGTTTGAAGTGCAAAGTGTTTACTTGTGGGGGCATGATGCCTGAGCCAGAAAGAACATGGGATGACATCAGAATCTGAAAAAGGCAATTGTAGTCAACAAGAAAATCTGATGATGATCAATATGCAAAGCTGTGAACAATAGGTTGCCATTCTTAGTGATTCCCTTGTCAGAATGTATCTCGCATTTTGGTTGTACGCAAGCGTTATGCATCTGTTCTTTTCATAAGCTTGCTTTTTGTTTAGATTGATAGTCTTCCCAGCAGACAGCAATTGTTAATAATATTTATCTGTATAACAGCACAGAATGGGAATTTCTATCCCACAGCATTGAAAATCTCTCCAAAGCCACAGAGATGGAAGCAACAGGTTATAATAATCGGAGGAGTTGTTGTAGGCGCTAACAGTTCAGCTGGGAGGATTTTAGAGGTTCCGTGTTCTCATCAGTGTCTCTTCCTAGAATTTATAATATTGTTCTTGAAAAGAAATTCCTTCCTGAGAAAGTGAGAGTCCTAGGGAATCCCAGCCATGATAAAAGCGAGAGAAAGGTGGTGACTTATGAAGATGGAAGAAGAGTAAACTGTGTGAGTTTACAAGAGAACTGGGTACCATATGTCCTCCTCAAGATGAACAAAACCAGTCTGCTATGTTTTCAGGGAGAAACTGTGGATCACATGAAAAATAAAACCAATTAATCTGAATGTTTTTAGAAGAAATAATAGGAAACTAATAGGGGAACTTAGGAGGGGTCAAATACTGATTAAATACTAGATTTAAGAGGTATTTTTCACATCAGACTTCTACACTGATGTGAAGAGTGAATGTCAGGAAGGCTAGGGAGGAGACTGCAGTAAGAAAATCTGAATGATCAAGTATTTCAGCAACACAGATGGAAAGAAACAGCCAGACTTTTTATGACATTGTGAAGATGAAACTGGCATGTTTGATTGGTAGAATATCTGTGGAAGGAAAGAGAATCTGAAAATGACAAAGTTGTGAGCTTCTGCAGCCGTCAAGGTGACTATTAACTCTTGGTAGCTTAGGGGGAAGAAGTGGAGAAGTATTTTAGAAACAGAGGTGAGTTCAGCTTTTAACATGCTGCATTTATATTCGAAGGCGAGCCTGCCACAGGAGGTGTTAGAAATATAAAAACCATAAGGGAGCAGAAAGCTGGATGGTGAAGGAAATTTGTGGTGTGCCTTTTGTGGATATGGTGGTGGTTGTACTGTGATCCTCCTTGCAGGAGACCACCAAAATGAAGAACAGAGAACCAGAGCGCCTGCTGGAATGACAGGAGAGAAAGACCCAAGAGTAAAGAAATTAAGAAAACAACTGGCAAGAGTGGGAAGAGGATATATCTGCCTGGGTCTGGCCAATGCCATGGATTTTTAAACTAGTCCAGTCACTGCAGCCATGTAAATAATTGATCCTACCAAGAACTGAACACCACACTGAGATGTTCATAGTGTTTGCAGTTTGTGGGCTACTTTGTTCAGAGTTACTTCAGCTGTGCCTGCATAGTTCTGCTGTGTAGATGCATCTGAACAGGGAAACAGACTTGCTGAACCCTGTCAAGATTGGGTTGAGATAAGGCGGAAATGATCATCTGTGGTTAAAGCTCCAGGACCAGAAAGACAATGAAAATATTTCCAAGATCCCGCCAGAAAGCTCAGTGCTAATTCAGACACATGCAGTTTCTGGTGAATGACTAGGAATCACGTGTAGAGGGCAGAGGAAAGTAGAATTTGAGGCTAAAAAAGCTGCTAGGAAAGTCGCACTTACCTATGGTGGGATTTTTGTGCTGTACTTGCTGGGTCACATATGCGGCTATAACAGGTTTTATCTAAATAGGATGTCCATGTGAATTGGCTTGTTTCTGCCTTATAATCAATAACAAAGTATTTCAAGATATTAAAACCAAACACAAGTATTTATCTGTAGTAGAAGCGTTGAGCTTTAGTCTTTTGCATCTGAGATTTTTGAACATATTGGAATTGCTACTGCATTGGTTTTTGACTTTTTTTTTTTTAATTTAACAACAGAAAATAGCAAAGCTGTTAGCAGTTGCTAACAGATTTCACTTAGTGCCTCATCTGTTGCTCAGCTGCTATTTACTTGTAGTTCCTGGTCTTTTTTTACACCTACAAAAAAAAAAGAGAATGATTGCTTTCCTGCTAAGCTTTTCCTGGATTGAAACTTTATTTATGTGAGTGTGATTCAGGGAGACCATCAAAAAATCATGCTTTTATTTTTGTAATCACTGTTTTTAAAAAAGTCCCACTCTTTCACCCAGTATTAACTGGAACTCTTGGCTGCAGCATTTTGGCACTTGGACCAAAGTAGGTTGCTTCTGCTGGAGATTTGAAATGCAAATGACGTTGGTCATTACTGATCAGTTAAGTTTTTATAATCCTAAGTACTATTTTAGTGTGGTGCAGACTGCACAGTGTTTGTTTTCTTTGGTTGGTTCTGATGCATCTGTTGCCTGCCTCAGTACTGGTTATGTGTATGTGCTGTCCAAAGAACAGCAGAAGTTCACTCTGTTAACTGTTTGTATGTCACAACAGCTAAAGAACATTATATTTTACTTCTTTATGTTTTCTGGCACATTACACCATCATAGCTCAGTAAATAACCCACTGCTAGATGACAGTGAAGTAAATTGATATTGTATATCAGGAAAACAACTACAGTAAATATTTTATTATTGTGACTACATGTACACTGCCGTCTTAGGAAAAAGCCAGTGTCTAGCATCTATGCTGAAGCTCTTTAAGAACAGAAGTAATACCCAGTTCTCTGCAGGTACGTAACAGCTGCCAGTTTACACAATGCCATATTCAAGTCTTGGTTCATCCCTTTACTTGCATTGAGCTGACTGATTCTTTCATGGCATGGTGAGTGTTGATGGCACTTCTAGACCTCAGATGAGTTTCGCTGCACTCCTTTTTGCAGGTGTTTTGTATTTTCATGAGAAACACTGTAGAAAAACAGCATATTTGTGCCTTTGAATAGAGGTAGTGTGTAATGTCATTGCTTTAGAACTGTCAAAAGCCTTGTGAGGTGGCTCTGTAGGCTCTTTGGAGGGGTTAATTAACCTGTTGTTGGTGCAGGGTGTTAGAAATCCTTGATACTGAGCACTAATGCAAAAAGCACTATCACTTAGCACAAAGAACGCAAAACTGATCTAAGCAAGAGGTTAATTAAAAAAAAAACATTCCTCAGTTTGCTAGGTGCTGAGCTCCAGATTTTGAATTTGTGATCTATAGTTATTGCCATGCCTTGAAATACTACCAAATGTTATTTCTTACAAAGGTAGGCTCTGTGTTGGTTTCTAAATTAAGTTAGAGAAGGACTGAACCTTTAAATCACCAGGGAAATGTGACCTCTGCTGCGTGGTGCTGCTCTGTATCCTAATCCCATAGCAGTTGTTACAGTCCTGGCATATAATAAACATAAGTCTATAGCACTCTCACTACCTTTTCCAGACAGTGATTGTTAAAAATTCTGGGCAGCCCTTTCAGCTTTTTGGGTATGAAGGTAAGTTAGCTAATGGACTGCAGCCACACCAATGGCATTTTAATAGGTAGCTCCCCCAGGCAGAGACCAGTAGACTGGAGTCATAATTTTTTTGTGATATGAAAATCCAAGAGCAAGTATGTAATTGGTGACTCAGAGTAGCGAGTTTTGCCGTACTGTAATGCAGTGGGAGAGCACCCTCTCAATCAGTCTTCATTTCTAGGCTGGATTCAGGGGAAAAAAAAACACCAACCTTCTTTGGATAAGGCAACTCTTGTCAAATTGACTTCACCAGTAATATGTCAAAATTAGTATAGGTGAGAAAATGTCTGTTCCTCACAAATATTGCGCATCAACCATGACTTGTATATTTGTCTGTATATTCATGCAACTTCGAACCCAGGAAGCAGGAATCTATATGTGTGTGTTTGTTACGTTTGCTTTTTCCTCTTCAGAGAGATTGCACTTTCTCACAAAATAGTTCATCTTAAATTATTTACCTTCCATTTCACAATATGAGCCATGAATATTTTATTTTTGTCCCCTTAATTTGCCAATTTTCCTTTGAGCTAAGTGCCTTAGCGATTTTAATTTTTCATTCTTGTTGGAAGACAGAAATGACCCTTTTTTCATTATTACTGTTATAGAGCTTGTGCTCAGAATGATACTTTTTACAATCAGAACTGTTGAGCCTGTAATGATATTGCAGAGTAGATAGCATAATATACAGATATTGACTTCCATTAAGTGTAGCACTATGATAGCTTATGGAGAGATTTTTTTTCTGGTCTGTGTGCCCTTAGAATTTGAGCATGCAAAAGAAAAGTTAGCAATATAATGAGGAGCGAGCAAATAGTAAAGATGTGACTTGCTGGAGAGAGGCAGCATATATAACTTGTTGATGTGTTTGTGTGTAGGCGCATATGGTGCTAGAAATAAGTATGGCCATGAACAGATTAAAAAAATGACTAGGTTATATACTGACTTTTTGTCCTCAATAGCAAAATGATCTGAGATCATGCCTGTGTCTTTGATAGACAGCATCAGTTAAGGAGACGAATGAGTTATTTAGAGGCCTTGGTTTCCTTTTGCTTAATGAAATTACCACTTTCAAATAGATAAATCAGTAAATAAAACTGCTTCCTTTAAAGACCCCTAGAGCATGAGGTAGAGAAGATACCTAATCAATTGAATGTATCTCAAGTTTGTTAAGTATTTTCAAGTATAAAAGACAAACATATCAGTTTATATGTATGACTTTTTCTTTTCCTCCACTGTATTGCTTCCTCCTTGGCTGCATTCATAGTCACACTAAAACAGAGAAAATAAGGGGGTTTTGTACAAAAAATGATCATGTGGACTGCCTACTAAAGGCTTATTTGTTTAATTAAGCATCTGTTCTCCTCTTAATATGCATGCATAAATCTCATTAACATTAGATGTATGCAAGTGCAGTGAAGAATAGACCCTTCGCTCTCATTACTGAACTTGGATAACGAGATTTATATTTACTTAACAGATCAGAGCAGAAAGTTCCCTCTGACTATTTAAGAGGACTGGAAATTGCAAACTGTTTGCAAGGATCATGCTTTTTGTGAAATAGTTGCATGCTCATTTCAAGTTGAAATATCATTCAAGCCATTACTAAAAAGGGAAAAAATAAAAGCCAGTGTACTTTGTCTGTAAGGATTAACTTTGTGCACTGAGTCCTATGGCATGTATACTTAAATGCGTACTTGCCTGTTTCATACTATCCTCTGTCCATGCTGCACCTGCTAAAATAAAAAGTAAACTCCAGGTCTTTTCTGGAGGTGGCATATTTCTTCCAAGTGTCTGTTTCTTCTCGCCCAAGAAATGCCTTCTGCAAGAAAAAGTCCTAGAAAGCAAAGAGTATTCTTGATGAATACTGAACACTGTGGCTGTGTATCTAGCCTTCATTCACTCTATCTGGCTTTTAGTTGTTCTAAAACCCATCTCTTACATGAGGGATAAAACTTGAATTCAAGACTTTCCATATAAGCTATGGTACAGTGGGTATTTCTGTATTAATTATTATGGTCAGAGATCCTTGAGGGCTTAAAGGCATGCCTGCAAGAATTTGAATGCAGCTTCCTGAGCCACATTTTAACCAATAAATGTGTATTTTGCTCAAGAATACAGAGCAGAGTTTGAGTTCTACTTTAAGACAAAAAAAAAGGCAGCTTTGCAGATTTTCTATTTCAGCAGTTCTTGTAACATGGAATTGGTAAATGGGGAGGGGTGGTTAAGGGGAGAGACAACAGTTAACAGTGAAATTATACAGAGGGGGGCTGCTGACAGATTCCTCAACTACAAAGTGCTGGCAGGTGCCAGTTTAATAGGTATTGCCATTAACAGCCATCTGTAGAGAAAATGAAATGTACTCATCTCACTGAATTATGATTTATGCCAGACAAAGCAGTCAAACCAAAGCAATATTTATATTATAATGCAGAGTCATTGATTAAATGCACATGGCATCTCAAATCCAGTTGACATTTTAAGTTGAAATGATTGCAGACATGTAGCCATTTATTTAACTATTACTTTAAAAAATGTGTGTCTACTTGTTATTAATAGAAGAAAGTCAGACCTGACCAATATTTCAATAGGCTGACCTTTTGTTTTGCTGACATATAAAAGGAACAAAGCTCCTTTTGGGGTAGTCACAATTTCAGAGCATATGAAGTATGTTAGCTTCAGGTAAAACTGACCCCATTGAACCTCTCTGTCTCTTTCTTCCCTCTTCTTTTCCACACAGGATTTTTGAAAGAAAACGGACAATAGATGGTTTAGGAGATGGGAAAATAGTCTGAGAGAGGGTTTGTTCAAGTACCCGCTCTGCTACTGTTTTCTTGGGTGACGCTGGTTAACTCACTTAGGTCTCTGAGCTGCATTTGTCCATAGGCAAAAGTTATCCTCTGTGCTTATAAAAAATCAAAAGAACAGCATTTCCCTGGTTTATGTGATCATTGTTCAGATGAATCTGTTTTTAAAAAAAACCCAAACCACAACGTCTAAATCCTATTGTGGCTACTCCTTTAAAAGTATAGCGGGCAAATAGGTTTATTTTGAAGAAAATTGAAGCTAAAAAGTAGTAAGCTTTTATGTGGTTTTCTCAAAAGAATTTTCCTCTCATCTCTATGACTTTTCCCTTCTCTCCCTGAGGACTTCTTACTGTCTTTCACTTTTTTCCCAGCTACGCCAATGTTTCTCATTTGTTAATCTCCTGTTGCCCATTGTCTTTGTAACCTCGTCCGTTGTTGCTTACCTTCCCATCCATTTTTAGCAAACTTTGGTGTGTTCTGTCTTTGGCAAAATAAAAATAGGAAGCAAGCGTAGCCCAGTTGGCAAGCTCAACCTTCTGCCGTTGCACTGTTACTGGAAACTGACAGAATACTGGGTTGCTCTCCCTTACTGGAGGGTTACTAAGGGTTGCTTACCCTTCTTGCTACAGGTAGTGCATGAGGTGACAAAATGGGGCTTCCTCCTCCTCCTCTCTGTACTACTCCTGGGTACAGATAGTCTTATGTTCAGAAATGTGGTTTGGAATATAATGCCTCAGAATTATGGTTGACCTTCTGTCTTTTACTCTGATTTATGCCTTCCTGATAGAAAAGAAAAAAATGAAAAAATGATTTGTCATTTCAAATTTAACATGGGCAAACTGATTTTTTCTCTGCAGATTGTTCCTCTTTCTATCTTTTTTTGTCATCATGGAAACTAGCAGCATGTTCTCCCCCTTTTACAAAGGCCCATACGCAGGTTATCATCATTTAGTAAACCTTAAACCCACTCAGTGGGTTTAGACAGTGTCTAAAATTCGCTCACTTCTCACACTGAAGATCTGACCACACCAGTTTCTTCCTTTTTTCCTTGGATTCCTGCTGCTTCCAGATTATGTCAGGCTCACTTATGGATCACACTGCTGGGTCATTGTTCTCACTACTCTTGTATGCCCCCGTCTGCACAGCACCAACTCTGTCTTCTTCCTAGTTTGGTCTGCGTTAACAGCCCAGTGTGGTAACATTGCTCTGAGCAGCCATGAACATTTGACAGCCATCCTGTCTCAGCAGCATGCTTTCCACTGCAAGATGTTGCAGCATATCTGGGCAGGAAATATTTTATATAGCCCTTCCCTAAGATTTGCTTCTGCTGCTAAACTTCCGTGATGTGTATGAACATTGGCAGGATTAAAGAAGTGATGAAGTAAGGCTTTATATCCTTTCCACCCCAGCTCCTGCTTTTTATCTCTGTCCATCAGTAGTAAGAAAGAAAAGCTTTTTACAGCCTCCTGCTCTGCACCACATTTGGCTGTGTCCCATTTCAGCTCCACTGCTCCACATTTGATAGGAAACTGTTAGGATGTGAAAGCAAAGGTGCAGGATTGATCCTTATCCAGCAGCTCCTGCTTGTTCAGCACTTAACTTCAGGAGTTAAATGGAGTTAACTCCCATCTTCTTACCACATCCAGCCCTCCATCCTTTGATGATGCTTGTTTGTCACCAGGTTTCTGCCACTGTTACTTTCACCTCTTTTCTCAACCCCACTCTGGTTCTCTCTTCCCTATCTGGTTCTCTCTCCTGGGTGCTCTGTTGTCCTAGCTGTCACCCACCTTATGCAGACCCTTGACTAACAAGCCTAGTAGAGATTGGGCTCTGCCCTCTTGTGTGTGTAGCTTCTGCTATACGCCTTTTCTAGAGGAGCTAAAGCTCCGATTTCTCAGTGGTCATGACGCTGCATGGCATTTCTTACAGAAGTTAATTATGCTATTGAGTGCTCCCCTCACAAAAATGCTTACATTCAAAGAAGCTTCATCTGCTTGTTTCCTTCATTCAGTGGAAATGATGTCTCTAGGGTTTGGCTTGGATGTGGGGCATTTGAGAGAATTTGATCTTCCTCTTTAGAAAAGTCACTCTTGGTGAAAATGAAGATGATTTCTTCCTTTTCCCGTTGTGTGCCTGCAATTCCATTTCTGTCCTGTTTCTTTTTTTTATTGTGGAGAAGAAACAGTAAAGAATGAATAAAAAGGAACCTGGGCAAATATGAAGTGTTAGCCCAGCACTGACATGAAAGTATATTTCTCTGTGTGCCGTGTACATATTAGATGAACTCTGAGATACGTGTCACCACTGGTTAAGATTTAAAATAAATAAATAAATTCAAGTCGTAAAAGTTAACAGTTGTCTGTGTTTGTGTGTATATGTAGTGCAAGATACACAAGCCACTAAGAATCTGCTATAGTTCTTTTACTAACTTCAGTATTAGGCTTGAAGTGATGAACTGTATGCCTGTCCCATTTGTTGTCCCTTATTTGAAAGTAGCGAGTAACTGGCCTCATACTAACCCCAGATTATCAGACTGGTTGGTTACAATGTGTTAATAGAATCCTAAGGCTATTTTCTGGTGATGGAAGGCCACCACTCTCATCTGCTATTTTCTTTCTAGCCAAAGAACCCTAGTGAGTAATGAATCCATCACTGTTCATTCTACTTCTGTTGTCTTTTTGTTTAGCATTTTATCCATAGTACAGTAGCTTAGTATAGCAGACATCCTACTGTCCTGGTTTTAATTAAAATTAGATTGAGGAAATAAACAATTCAAAGAAGTTAGCTTCCCTTTTCTTCCCCTCTCCCTCCACCCTAAATGTGCTTTCCATATCCTCTTCTGCATTTAGAAGGGCTTGTTTCTATTCATATGCTTTTGAATCATTCCACCTCCCTAACATGTAGCAAGGAGTAGCTGTTCAGAAAGCTCACTTTCTTTCGTTTAGTCTCCTTAGCAATACATGTTTTACAATTATTGATCTGTCTGTTTTGATGCAGTCTGCACTGTAAACTGTCAAATACAATTTTTAATGTAAAAACTTGGACAAAATGTGAAGATTTCACGAAAACAAACTGCAGTGCTCTTGAGAAAAGATTTTCCACTATACAACTGCAGATCATTTTTCCTATGACTAGAATACGTACATACTCACTGGAGAGTAAGTGACTTGATCTAAATTACTTAGAGATTAGCAATTATTTCTTTCTTTTAAAAAGGCAGATTATTATGGGTAGTATTGCAGTAGGTTAATGTACCTCTTCATCTCTGCAGACCTCAGCCCCATCTTTTTCTTAATGAATTAGTATTTAGGCTATTTTAGCTTGGTTGTCATTTGTTGCTTCCTGAACCATCAGTCATCTGCAGCAATGGAGGGTGGTGTCGGCAGGTTCCAGGAGCTCTGGGCTGAAATAGTTTGGGAGGCTATGTAGAGAAATTTCTAGGTGTAGATCAGCTTTGAATTGTGTCTGCCTATAGCAGGAGTGTTAGCTTGTCTTGTTCCTACATGTGAGATGTTTGCTAATTTCAGTAATTACAAAGTGGAAGTTGTATTTATGTAGCTGTAGTATGAATGCTGACGATGTTCTGTAAGACCACAATGAGACCTGTAAATCCTATGGTGCTGGTTCTTTCTAAGCAGCATAATTTGTTGATTTGCCTGTGAAGTATGTTGCATCCAGTGAGTGGAGAAAACTGATTTGGCATGCAAGCTTGCTAATTCTGAGTGGATAGCTGACTTTAGTCCCTAGTGCTGTAATAAAGCAAATTTGCCTTTATTGCATTTCCTGCATGGAAATTACTATTAAAAATCCGTGTTGTAGAGATATTTCAGTGTTTTACAAAGATGTACGTGTTTCTGCATGCTTGAAGGGGAGGAAGGAAGCTGCAGTCATACAAAATATGTGCTCTAGTGGTCTAATTAGAATAGCACGCCAAGTTTTAGGCAGTATGGAGTATGCTAAGAAAAATATTCCAATAGCAGTATATTTATTTAATTCATCCTTAACATTAATTCTGGCTTAAATACCAGTTTGCTGTATCTTGTGGCGGTATTCACATTGGAGAGAAAGAGTTTAATCTTTTTTGGTTTTAGGCTAGATTTTAAAGAAATTGAAAGATGATGTTCCTGTCAGAGTGGAAAGAAAGATCACTGCTGGCCCTAGACCTGCTGCAGAAAACTTACATTATACCATAGCTGTCCATGCACTTGTATGCAATTTAAAGTGGAGCACAGGCAAGATGATCTTTCACTGGGGAAGATTTAAAAAAGAAGAGAAAGGAAAGTGAAGTAACCAACAATCCTAGAATAGAGGGGGGAAAAAGTGAGGCTCGAGGTTCAGAATAACTAAATAGTTAAGATTCACCTCTGCAGTTTAATAACTTCTTGAGGTCTCAATTCAGCAGAACAAAGCAATAAACTACAGCTCTATTGTATATGCTTCTGTCTTCTTTGCTCTAGACCTTTATTAAAACAATGCATTCACAGCATAGTAAAAGGCTACAGAGCTAAAATTAAAATAGGTAACTTTTGAGAAGTGTGTGGTTATGCGTATAGATTGTGTAGGTATAATTCACGCATCACACAGAGGAACTCAGGATTTTCTGCCTTTGATGTTTTAACCTGTTACTTGTACTCTTCTATTTTTATGGAACTGGTGGGATTCACCCCTAAATCTTTTGAAGTATTGTATGACTAATTTCCGGAATATCAAGTTAAGGCTGGGTTTCTTTTCTCTGACAGGCTATTTCTGTCTCTGTAATGAGAATAGCAAAAGGTTAGGAGAGGAGGTGGTGGGTTTACATGTTTGAGCACTATAAATACTCTAAGGGAGGGAAACAAGGAGGTGCTTAGGGGATACATAAGCTTCTTTACAGTAGAATAGTCTCGTCACATCACTATATATTTCACTTGTCTTCTCAAGGACACCGAGGCCCTCAAACATGTTGAAACAGCCCACGTCTGGAGAAAAGCATGTTTAATAGAGTATTGTATTAATGGCTTCATGGGATACCAAGACCGTATGTTGATCTTGACTGTCAGTTTATTGTCTTTCTCAGTCTTTGTTTATTTTGTGTACATCAGCCATTTGCCGAGTACCTTGGGACACAAATTGCCTATAATAGATCAAATTTACTGGTCAAAGGTTAAGTCACTCTCATGAGGCTGCTTGCATGTGATAGCATTGGTTTCTGTTGGCTTTGATTCTGTATTCATTGCAGTAATATTGTAATGTCTTTGTAAAATTGTTAAAGCTCAATAGCAAGTTCTAGTGTGGCTGTTCCAGGTAGATGACAGCTTGGTTGAATCTGGGCTGTCATTAACTCAGGCAGATTTCTTTGTGAGGAATCTTAAGTGTTGTATTTAGAAAATGTCAGACAGATTGAAATGGGGACCTCTCTCTTCTGTGAAGAGAAATCCTTGTCTAGGGGAGCAAATACTTTATGTTGTCCAGCAGGATTTAAATGAGCTCAATCATTACATTTCCACGAAACTGATTGGAAAATTATGTTTACCATTTAGGTTTTTGTTGAATAACCACCATGCGAGGTAGACACAACCTAAAATAAGCCTACAAATTTACAGGATGATATGAAAATCTGTAGTATAAATCAGAGAAAAATGCATATACAGTAGTGATCAGAGGAGGAGGAAAAATAGAAATTAAATTGCTTGCAATAAATGTCATGCTAATTTATAAGCTAAAAGGAGAAGATTGTAAATGAAGCACTGAAGTATGAGGGTTTGACTCTGTTTGTAAATATTGACTCAAAATGTGCTTTAAAAAGCAATTTTAAAAAATCAACCCAAATTATGGTAGGTAGCCTTCTCAAGGACCTACTTTCAAAGGCTGACCAAGCAGAAGAGAGGGAGACCAAAATGAAATATCAGAGGAGAAAAAAAAAACAACCCAAGAGGCAACTTAAATTGATATAGTGTCTACATACAGATAATTGAAGCCATGAGATTTAATTAAAATTACCAAGTGGATGCTGCTATCAGGAATGAGACAGTGAGGCTTTAAACAGAATTTCTCTGAATGTGTATGGGGAATTTTGGAAGCAAGATAAGAAAAAGAACAATTTTACTATCAGCTATAGAGCACTGAAGAACAGCTCAAGCTGTGGGCATTTTCCAGGACCCCTGGATACCAAATTTCAAAGATAACCAAATGCTCTGTAAAAGCATCTTGTGATCTATTTTATTGAATGGCACAGACAAGTTGCATTGAATCAACACAGATAATCCGTTTGGCTGAGCAGAAAAAGATCATTATAGGCCTTTAATACGGACGTTTTGGTTCAGGATCTGTCCATTTTGGACCTTGGACTTGTAATAATTGCATCGGTCTCTTGAAAAAAGAGAACTTCATTAAAGTCACTATACTTGTAGCAGTTCTGAGACAGAACAAAGCAAGCTGGGAGAGTACTGTAGCAGGCAGGTTTTATAACGTGTTTCTTCTGAAAACAGCTAACATTTGTGCGTTTAAATGACAACAGAAAAATTCCAGAAGCTCAGACTGAATTTGCATGACCAATAATGAGGTTGAGGGTAAAAGTGTTTATTGTTTCATAGCAAAAGTGGAAGGAACAGGGATCAGCTGCACAAGTGGTCAGATCTGACCGCAGAAAATGAAATAGAAATACCAACTGAGGCAGAGCAGAGTGATCAGAGGGAAGGCTTTGGGGAACCTAAATAACTAACAGTTGTTTGAAAATAGTGGAGAGCATCCCAAAGCCTTTCAGTCTCCCTGAACTGAAAAATAGCAGATGCTGGATTGATCTTAAACCACTGAAATACTAATGTGTTGTGGCTTTGTGGCGAAAGTTTCCAAGCCTGAGTCAAAGCTTGCTGAACTTCATGAAAGTCCTGTACTGGATCAGACTCACGGAGTGTTTCCTCAGTACATAGAGCTGTGAGATTGAAGTGGGTCCCTTATAACGTTGTGGCTAATGTTTTTTTTTCCTTTGGGATATAGGGCTGTATTTCCCAGTTAATTCCCAGTTGTATTTTCCAGTTATATAGGACTGTAATTCCCAGTTCTGCCTAGACATCAGTGATTAATGTTTTTTCAGACTTGCTGGGGAGATCCTAGCTTCAAACTGTGAGCTGATATGGTCCATCTCTTCCCTGAATAGTGAACCTAAAATGGTATGTTGAGGTTCTGTATTTCTTTCAGTGGTTCAGTATCAGATTTTATTTTTCTCCCAGAAATACATTTTAATTGATCATTCTGAAAACTGCAGCCTAAAGTAAGAGATATTTCTAATACTCGTTTATTTTCACTGGCATCAAAGATTTCTGAGACCAAGTTCTTCCTTTTGCTGCATTTTTGCAATCCCATTCTTTTGATTTGTGCTTCACAGGAATAATTCCAGATGGAATTTCACCATGTAATTAATTTTTGTCTATTAGCTTTGTTGGTTGTTCCAGGCTAAAAGAAGTAAAAAGTGGGAGAAACTAATTTTATTTACTTAATAATATATGGCAGGGGAAGCAGATCTGTGAAGTTCACTTTCTGCCGTGTCGCACTCAGTTTCAGGGAGGGGAGAACTTTCAGATTTTCATACAATATCTTGCCTCAGTTGAGGCAACAGTTCCAAGGCTCAAATGTTTCTCACAAGATAACTAAGAAAAAGGTTGGATCAGCTAAAAATACTTACTTTTATTCTCACTTTTTAATTTTAGGTCCTTTTACTAAGGACTAAGATGGGGTTTAGTCCTGAGAGTCACTTTGTTTAAAATCCCTAACAGGTTATTGTGAAAATACAAGAAAACTTGACAATTTAAAAACTTGTGACAGGATTTGACGCTATGTCGCCGTGATTTGTGACATTCAAAGAAAACTTGCTTGCCAAAAAAAAACTGATAACCTTTTATAGTCTGCTTGCTTAGTAAAATCTACCATCCTAGTAAATGGAAATGGGCTTCTATAGTACTTTAGGAAAAGAACCATAGTGATCACTGAACCCAAGGTTTGACATCATGAAAATGTATGCATGATGTGACTGAAAAATGTAATCTGTTTGTACAATCATTACTACTATTATTTCTAAAAATATGGCTTGAGAGATTACTAGAACATGGAGCAGAGCTAAAAGGATTTTTTAAGTTAAATCAACTCATGATCCAAAAATGTATGTACTAGCAATAACTGGTAAGGCACTGACTGCGAGGAGCAGATGGTGAAAGCCCATGAGGTTCTGGTAGGATTTAGTGTGGCACTGAAAATGCTCTGAGGAAGGCAAGGAGCCTGCTCAAAACAAACCCAAATATCATGGGCTAATAGGGAGACTCATAAGAAAGCCACTCAGCAGATTCAGCCAAAAGGTGATAGTATGAACAGAACATGAGTAATAAAGAATAATGGCAACTCTCCAGCAATGGAGAGGGAATACTAAACGTGAAAATGAAGGCTTATCATTGCCCTCCTTTGTGACTCTTATTTTGTTAAAAGTGGAGCTGGCACTGTGTGTCTTCTTCCTTTAAAGAGAAGAATACTGATTTAAGACCTTCCCCAGTAGTGCTCTCCTCTCTGGATCCCCCTTGGCCCCATCCTGTGTTCATTGTGTTAACAGTGCTCTGACCTGTTGGGTGAGGGACAGGGAGAAATACATAGCCACCCTGCAGTAGCCCTTGCCAGTCACCTCAAAGAAGTCCACCATATAATGTGAATGAATGAACAAAGGAAATACAGTTAGAGATAAAATAATCACCTTTGATTTCCCTTCTTTGAGCACTGCAGCAGTAGGTTTCCGAATTTCCCCTGCCTGTGCCAGCCAAGAATGTACTTTCTTCACAGTCTGCTCCATAAGAAGTCCTGATGCAGGACTTCCCTTTGTCTGAACTGGTTATGATTTGTGTCCACATACAGATGCCCTTCGCAGCTTGTTTCCAAAATGAAAGTTGGCATTCTGCTTGTTATTGTTCAGCTATACATAAAGTAAAACAGACTTTCAAAAATCATTTACAGAACATTTGTTGTGACTATTGACATTTTCTGACAACGTAGTTTTTCTTGTAGACCTTCCCCTCTCCTCCCACTTCTCCCCTCCTCCCATTTCCTACCCTGCAAACAGCAGAAATGTATTTGGGAAAATGAAAAGGTTATGAATCAAACTTTCAAGGTATTTTTTAATTGACCCTGGCTAGGCACTTAGAGGGAGCTGGTAGAAAGGTTGCAGGTGTTTTATATTATGAAGTCCCTTTATATTAGATGATGCTGTATCCTGCATCTAATGATTGAGTAGTCTCCTGTGGAAACATGCATTTAGCCATACTACATAGAGAGCAGCTTCAGGTATGTGCATATTTCATCTGTCACTGAATTAACCTGAAAAATATATGGGTATCCAGATCCCTTGGATGGAAGAGCTTGATGCTTGTTTGATAAAGGACTTTTTTAGTACTAAAGATTAACAGGTTTGTTCTGAATTGAAGCCTCTGGTATTTAACATGGAATCATAGGCTGCAGAGACTTTGTTCCAGTTACATTTTTCATGGCATGCACCATGCAGTATACTTTGGTTTGGGGCAGGGGTGTTCCTGGGTGGGTTTTTTGTTTGCTTGTTATTTAAATCCTGACCAAGAATGGTATTAAGCAAAATCGACTGTAGGCATTTGCAGTTTTATTAAAATGGGTAATGCTGTCAGGGACAAACAGCAAGAAATTCTAGAGACTCCTGTTAAATAATACTGATATTTTCAGCATTTGGAATAAACCAGTATGAACTGTGCTTGAGTTGCAGTAAGTGGTAAAGAGAAGTGGTAAATTTATATCTAACCTAATCTGAGAACTTCATCGCAAGCTGACCCTTACAATAAGGCAGGGAATCTATACTACTGTATATTGTTTCGCTCATATTATATGAAAACATGATCATTTGCCGTTAAAAAAAAAAACAGACTAAACCTACCTTCATTTTTAATGTAATCTTTTAATAATGACTGGCTGAATTATCTCTGTAATTCATTACTCTCTGAGATGAATGGGATATGTTATGGTTTGTCATTATTCTCCATAGTGGCAAGAACATGCTGGAGATTTAAATCGCCTTCCACTGCATGGGCTATAGACATGCTGATGACTTGCTGTGAGATTACATTTAGTTCCAGGATCTCTGGTGCTTCAGTGTAATGCATTTGGTTGCCATGATGAACAAAAGCTTCCGATGGTTTATGTAGGCATACTAGAAGTAAAACGAAAGAGAAAGAGAGAAGAATGAAAGTAAAACATAGCTGTCTTTTACAAGTGACCAGCTGAGTACAGAAGAAAAAGAAATGAAGTTGTCGGGAGGGAAACAAATATGGTAGTTGAAATATTATACAGACATCTCTACATGACTCTGTGTGTAGATATATGATGTGAAATAGATACAATCTTAACGTTGTTATGTACATACTTACAACTGCACTGGCTCATTACCCATTGCATCAAGGATGCTCAAGTGTTTATTATGCTATTTACCAAATTATAGCTATTTCCTGAACAGCCGGCCTCTGCTGAATATTCTTGTATTCTGTCCATCTTTAGTAATGAAGCCTGCACTTTGGGGCAGAAACACAGTCTGGCAATGATCAGCAGGAAATAAGAGATAAATTGGTAATCTCTTTAGCTTTACTGTTTTTATGTTGTTTATTTGCCTCTCCCAAGTATTCGGTTAGGGAGCTTGGGCAGCGTAGGTCAGGCAGCTGAGTTTCTTAGTGCATATTAGGAAGAGGGCTGGAAAGCAAACAAATCTCGAGTAAGTTTTATATACCGTTTTGTTTTTCAATCACATCTATGATTTAGCTAATCTGTCTCAGGAAGAGTGTTGTAATAATTTTAATGAAAAATACCAGTATACCGTTTTATAAACAGCAGTTATTTATTGCAGTGTCTGAGTAGAAACATAAGATGGATTATCTAAAAATAAAACAGTGCTGGGAGGTAGAGGGATTCAAAGGAGTTTTTGAATATTCAGGCTGTTCTGATGCCAAGTGGCCTGGGAGCAGTTTTGACCTGGTATTTGAGCAGGGAAATCTTACCCCAGCGATGGGGTGATTACCTTTTGAAGATAAACTCTGCGATTGCTATGTTGACCTTGAGGGTAGCTTGGATGATAGTGTGTGTCCAGGCTCTCTTACATCTTCCCCGTGTAAGGACCAGGACAAATGAGTGCTGCCCATCTCTTGCTAAGGTCAGAGGCAAACCTAACTGCGGTAGCAAAGGAGATGTAGTTGTGCAGTTCAGAAGAACAGATAGCTGTGCTGCTGGCTGATTGATTCTACCTGTCCAGTGTTGCAGGGTTTGGGGTTGGTTTTTTTTTTTTTGTGGTGATTTGGAGGGTTTTTGTTTGTTCTTTTTTGTTAACTTTGTGCAGACCTTTATTAAATACTGGGGGGAGGAGGGGCCAGTCATGGTGTCTACCTCTGCAGTTGCTTTCCAGAAGCAGCCTGATAGGAACAAGAACCTCATCTTTGCAACAGGAATTCATTTGTCAGTGAATTTAAGAGACTTTTAGCTGTGGGAAGATAGAGACCTGTGACCAAGTTAAAACAAGTAGGTTCCTAGTTGTATGTTCAGTCACAGGTTATTTTACACAGAAAAGATTTCCCCCCACCCCCTTTTAGTAAAAAAGGCTGGAGGAATTTGTGAGATTCCTGAAAAAAACACTTTGTGGTCATTGCATCTGCCTGTGTCAATCATGTTTAAAAAATAATGAGAATTATCTGGGTTTCTAAAAATATATTAGAATAATACTCAACATGTTAAAGTATTAAGAAAAAAACAAAAACACATTTACTTTTTACCATTTATAGTAGTGTATTTTTTACCTTTTCCCAAATATGCAAGTCAGTTACCCATACTGTTCCTCTTGATTTGTAGCATTGCTCCAAATTTTAACTTACTTCATAAAGCAGTGCTTAATCATAAATCTGATTATATTTCATTTTAACATTCAGAAAAATTTCCTCAATAAGGTTTAAGAAAACTATTTGGAATATAAATGCTGGCATATAAACCCTTCAATTATTGACAAAAATAGTCCAATCCATCTCTAGGTTGGCTTTGTAGCTCAAAATGCCTTAATGTGACAGGAATGCGCTATAATCTATGAAAGGAACGTCTTAATTTATCACAGAGCCCATTACTTTTTGAGTTATATTTTGTACTCTGAGTAGCTCTACTTAATTTTTCACAGATAACATAGAGTGAGGTCTTTCCCACTATGTGTTTTAGGAAATGGAGCTTATTGTTTTCTTTTCCAAAGAAAATAATGTTTTTTCTTAGTATGGGGGTAGCTGCACTACCTTGTAACTTTTCGGAACATGCTTGTAATTCTACAAGATGTATGTTCTCAAGATCTTAACAGTTAGCTATGGAACCTGAGCAGTTCTTTGCAGGTAAAATGCAGCTGGATCCTCTTCAACTTTTGCATTTCCCCCTCCAACACTAAGGTCAGTACTTCATACTCATTTCTCATGTACTAGAGAATATGAGGCTGGATTAATTAAATACTTGAGTCTGAGTTAAAAGTGTACTGAAGACAGACATGTGTTCAACTTTATTCTGTGTGTTTGGACTTTGAAGAACCTCCAAATCTATTTAAGATTTTGTATGATGAAGGGTTGAATTCCATTTTAAGGTACCAAGTATTACTGCCAATTTTTGTTGCTAACAGAGATGCTCTCCAGCTCCTAACTTTGTGCATCTGTATTTGATAAGACTGGCAAATGGCTTTGATTAGGGTGTTTTTTTGGAGTGGCCACTCAGAGGCAACCTTCTTCTGTACTCTACTATGTCTCATAAAGAAAGGTTTTCACATTAGTGAAGCACTTGATTACATCGGAGCAGCATGGTTGCTTTGGGTTTTAGACTTACTTGGACTGTGAAAGTGAAGCATAACAAATGTTATCATCTGCTCTTCAACAGTAACCATTGTGTTTT
>JAOEHY010035284.1:114990-143230 GCA_025447955.1 Psilopsiagon aurifrons | reverse complement strand
CTCCTGTCCCTCCCTGTGCCCCAACAGACTCTCGTCCGCCTGTTCATCCTTAGTGTCTGATTCAAAATCTTGTCAGGAGACTTACGGCATGTAGTAGCTTGAAGGCATGAATCAGATCAGCTTTTCCCAGACACGATTCCACACTTGTTCTGTGAATTAAGGGTTTCTATAAAGGTTAGCCAGAGCTATAACAGCACCTTTTTTTCTCCCTGAAAAGTAAACTTGACACATCTATCACGTCTGAGGACTGGAAATTTCTGGCTTCATAGAGGAAAATGTGTCACTGTGGTGTATGTCATCTGACCTAACTATCCTAGAGATTTTTGTTCCATTTATCTCCTACACGCTTTATATAATGAAGGAAGTCTCCCTAGGCATGATCAACCACAGAGAGTGAGTGAAGCACAATGGTTTCAATCAAGGTTTCAGCTAACCCAAGTTAGTTGTTACTCTTCAGTCAAAGGTGCTAGCTCTCGCCTTGGAAACCAGTAATAATTATTCTATTCACAGGCATTTTGTAGATTTCCACTAGCCACTGGTCACAACCTTGTCCTTAAATTTGTGGGATGCATTTTTAAGTTTTGAATCCTGATGTTTTATCCCTTTCAGAAAAATAACCTCCCTGTGACCTGAATTTCTGGAGTTCTGTGATGATCTCTGATGAGAATATCTTGGTAGGAAATGCTGCAATTTCTTTGTACCAGCCAGAATGTTTTCCAAGCATGCACACGACTCAGTTCCAGCAAACTGGGGTTACTGCTTTTCCTGTAAGAAATCTGTCCATGGCATGAAAGAGCTATCAAAGGATGGAAGCAGAAAGCCTTAGAACTCCTGTGTTGCCCAGTTTATTATTACTAAATTGTGTTCAGGAGGCCTTCGTTTCATCTCCAGGCAGGATACAAAAATTGGAACCTATCTAAAAGTATTTCAGGGAGGGATGAGGAAGGCATTCAAAAGCATTAGTGGTTTTCGTGAAAGCTCATTTTAGTTTCCCTGAACACCCAATCTTGATGCTGGGAGCCCAGAGTACTCCAAGTGGTCAGCTGTTGCAGAGGTAAGGAACCTGAGAGACCTGACTTCTGCCGACAGGCTGCAGCTCCCACAGAGAAGCAGCGGTACTGCTAGCAGAGGAACAGAGTGAAAGGAAGATTGTTGGGTTTCTCCCTGGCTTCCTTGGGCAGTTCCCCAAGCAGACTGCTCAGGGACTGCTCTTGATGGCTTCTTCCAAGGCTCTGGGACCCAGGAGAGCAGAAATGCTGGGCTGCCCTGGAGCTACAGACGGTAGGGTCAGACTTCCTCATGGGAAGTCAGGTGAGCTACTGAGAGGCATAGAGGAGGCCTTTCTTATTTGATATTAGACTGATGTCAGCCAGGATTTTTCACTACAAGGTGTTTACTCTCTTACAAAACTTTGTCAGAATCTTCTTTCCTTCTAATTTTATGTGGAGCTGCATGCCCTATCTTATCTTCTTCATAGAAGCTGCTAAAGCAAACGGCAACCATGCCCTAAAAACTGATCATTTAAATCATGTCTTTGCCTACTGAACGGTCATCACAGGCATTTTCAATTTTTAGCATCTTGCATCTCTGTAAACAAGTTTCATGTGGTTGAGGCATGACCCTGAAGGTAATTACCTTTGCAGTTTTAGTTGGGTTGCTACTACTGACAGAAAAAGAAATGCATTGCATCTCATCTGAGCAGGTATAAATAGATACTTCTGCAAAGGTTTTTCTTCCTTTGCCTGCTTCTGGTAGTAGTAATCTGGCAATTTCTAGATGGTTCAGAAGCCCCACATAAAACTAGAAGGAATTGAACAACGGTAAAGAGAACCTGGTTTTCTCCTGGGACTTTTTCATCCTGCATCTACCTTTCTCAGACTGGAATATCATTATAGAAATCTGTTGTAGATGCACATTTAGCAATATTTGTTTAACTAAGCAGGAACTGTAAGACCCATTTTTCCCTGCCTCTGTGAGGAGAGCAAGCGAGAGGGTATGCTACTATATGCTACGTGATTGTTATTCTTTGGGCAAGAAGTGATAATAAGCGCACTGCTTGTGAAAGAGGATTCACAGTAGTGCAGGCCTGCAGTTTTGGTCTGGTCAAAGACTCTGCATTGCAAACAAAACTTGTATTATCTGTCGTAGATTACAAGCTGGTTTTGTGTGTTGGCAATAAACTTGTGAAAGATCTTCCTTCTTACTTGAATGCTCATACTTTTCTTTCCTTCTTCAGCGATGAAAGGGACTTGAACTCAAGTAGTGTCACTACTAGGGTTAAATATTTCACTGTGGAAAATCTTACATTTTTACATATGTAGAGGTAAGAGCTGCTAGCACTAAAGAGGATAAATAAGCAAAAGTAAAAATGTGCATTTATAAACCCATAACAGCAAGGCCTACAAAGTAGGAGCTGCAAATGTAATTATGAAAATGACAACAAATGTGCAGATGTTTTATAATATGGCTCTTACAGGATGATGGTGTACCCCGGCTGACTTTTTAGAGATGAACTGTAAATTCTTCCATTCTTTCTCCTGCTTAGTCTGCTCCATCCCACACATGCAGGTTTTACAATATTACTTTGAAGCTATCTTTAGAGATAGTTCATCTCCCTTGGGCTTTGTAAAACCCATATAAACAGAATAGGAAAGGTGTTAAAGGCATTAATAATCTTTCTGTGAGAGGCCTAGGACTCAGTCTGGTGATGGAGAATATGTCTAAGGTATGAAAAGCTTAATTGATGGCCTTAAAAAAACAGCAAGGAGTAACGTGATAAATGGCACAGATTGTTAATTAGATGTCTAAATTTACCAATTGTGTCAGGAAAATTAGGACAGTGGGAACAATATGTCCCTAAGCTGCTCACTAAACAACTGCCGTACTACTTATTTATGTTTATCTGATGAGAACGTACGTGTTGAAAGGAGCACAGGAGGAAATCTCCTCTCACTAACTCAAAGTTCCCAGACCTCTCTTCTCACAAGACCTCTGTGTCCTGATATTCCCTTGTCTGAACTTATCATTGTAATATCTGGCCTCAGGAAGTATTATGCTGTTAGAGGATTTTGATCGTGTATGTACAGGAGGGAGCTGGGGGGGATGACTTCTGAGGCCTGATCTAGTGCTCAGTGAAGATGATGTACGAATTCCCGTTTGTATTTTCAGGAATTGGGTTGGGCCCACATTGATGAGAGACAGAAGTTAGTCTCTACTTAGGAGTCTCATTTAAATGTGTCCATATTTAAATAAGCGTGTATTGCAAAAAGTTGTGTATTTACATATGGGTATGATTATGTGCGTATTTAAATATATTTATAGCTAAGTAGGTGAACATTTACATAGGTACCTGAGAAAAGTGCCAGATTCTTCCCACAGATGACCCTGGTTCCCAGATGGTTGGCTGCCCTGTGCTGTGATGCTGGGAGCCTGGCTGGAAAAGGTCAGGATATGCTTCCTGCAGCACCTCCAACCAGAAAGCAGCTCCCAGCCATGGAGAACTCCACAGCTCACTTCCCATTCCTGCTGCTTCTGTTGCCTTATGATGTTCTGCATCTCTGAAGGTCGGGGGAGATTACAATTTGAGTAGTCACTACCTGAATCCTCATTAGACAGGCAGAAGTGAGGGGGTAAACCACCCTTTACCATCCTTCCCTGTGTACCTGATACTAGGCAGGGCTAACTAACTGAGAGATAATAATGGTATTTTGAAAGACAGCCATTCTGTTTCTGACGCTTGTAAGGGATAACTTTCTAGTTGTATTCTCTCCAGAGCCTGCTTTGGGCTAGTTGGTTTGGTTTTAATTCAGAAGGGATTGGAGAGGGATACATCTGCAGCTGGGCTGTGCCACTGCTTGGTTTGAGGTGCCTGTATATGTGCTGCTGTTGGTTGGAGCTGATAGAGCTGGTCACTGCCTGTAGCCGCACTGTGTGCTTGGCTGGTAGCCATGCTCCTCTGTGCTTGCTCATATAAGTGCTACTGAGCTCGTCCTGATTTCTGGAGTGCTGAGCCATGTTTTGGCTGAAGCTGTGCAGAATGGCTTAATGTATGTGTCAGGCAGGTGATCATTTGAATCCTCTGAGGGGAAGGTCAAGTACTTGATGCAAGCTTTAATAATAATTAGAGGAACGCGCAAGTGTTACTGGCTGCAGAGCTGAGATGTGAAGGGGAGATACTGGGATTATAGTAATGGAAGATCTGGATATGTTCGGGGTTTTTTTGCAACTGTGGCAGTGGCCAAAGCACAGTGATGTATGAGGTAGCTGGAAGGAATATGTTCCTGGGGCTGCACTGGGACATAGGTCCCCACCAGTGGCTACTGCTGATCCCCTTTATCCAACTGCAGCTGATTCTCTGCAGCTATTGAAAAATCTACACCACCAATGAGTTAGTAGCAGGAGAAAATACAGGCTAGATTAATGGAATGTAGTCAAATCTGCCTGCCCTGTTTCAGTATCAAACAGATCATTATGGACTGTTTGTATAGGGACATTTTTTGCATTGCATGAAAGTGGAGTGATGGCGTTTACACTGTGAACACATTCTGCTGAGTGGAGTTGCTGAAAAGAAAATTGGTCAGCAGCCTTGTAGCATCCTTTTTTTAACGTGTTGATGTACAAGATAGGCCTTGCATGTGTGGTTGGGGTTTTATTTAGGAGTTCAGATGAGTTCTAAGGATTTCATGAAGTGAAAGTAAGTGGGAACAAAAAAGTTGTCACTATATTATATTTGCTTTTCAACCCTGGCATGCATAGTTTGCTCACTGCACAAAACAAGCTCTACTGTACAATTAATATCAGATCAGAATAGTCTTGTTTATTCTGATCTTCATTTCACTTGTTCAGATTCTGTTTTCTTAAGAATTGCTTTTCAAAGATGTTGCAGGAAAAAAGTTATTCTTGCTTAAGTGCAAAAGCTTAAGAAGCATGTGGGGCAGCAGGGGAGAACTGACAGCTTTTGCAGCTTTGGGGAGGCCAAACTTTGTGCCTTTGGAAATCACCCTATATAAGCAAAATTAAGAAGGATTGGGGGAGGAGCATGTTTGACACTGGTGGCAAAAGCCTGTTGAAAGTTGTTTTTTCACTGCTTTTGCAGGCTTCAATGAGCTTCAGAGATTCAGAGATACATTAACTTATTTACATGGATTAAACTTTTGCTGTGTTGGCAGAGTATGGAGATCACGCAGTTTACGTGATCATGAATTCATGAGAAAAGCCAAACTGGTTCTTATTCAACACTAAGTTACCCCACTGAGTTCATCCTTTTCCATCTTAGTGTTTGATGACTTAAATAAGGAGCTTACACTTTTAAAGTTAGTGCTGTTTTAAAGCACTTACCTTATTATGTAGTTTGTCTTCGAAATGTTACAAAGCTTCAAACCTCTTTGTAGTTGATACCATATGCTTCCTGACTGTAATATCTATCTGCATCAGCTCCCTTTTCTCTTCCTTCTCTGTCTCCTACCACATACACAAAAATGAAAATACAAATGTTGAAGAAAATACTCTTCTCTGAACATCACTGAACTCTGGACCTGACAGTTCTCCAAGTTCAGTGCGTTTCACAGATGTCGGTCCTCAAGTGAGAAAACGTTCCAGTCAGTCCCAAGGTGGAGGATCCCAGCTGTTCTTAGCGTGATGAACACGTATGAAGTGAAGAGCATTCTAGTGGACAGCCGTGATTCCAGCCTGAAACAGTTGCCAGTGGCCTGAAGGGCGCATGTGAGAATAAGGGTGACCAAACCATATGCCAGCTGACTTTTATAGATGCTGCTCAAGGACAAGGATGTGGCTTAGACGTGGCAAAGGTCTGGTGAGATAATTTTAGTATTAATAATTAGGTTTGAATCTGAAAGGAGAGCTCAAAGAACAGCACTGCTTGCTAGCTATCGAAGGGCCCAGGGCTAACAGTGAAGGACAGTAAGCAAAGGAATTTAAGTAGGACTTATGACGTCTTATGAATACAGGTTGCTGAGTTATTTTGGAGTCCTCATTTGGGTTTTGTTAGAAGGTTCAGAAAAAGAGGAGTGTGTCAGGTTCTTGCAAAGGGCTATGATTCAGGAGAGAAGGAGTCTAACAGCTTGCTTTATTTCAGGGACATCAAGGGATATGATAAAGGTGGGTTAAAAAATTAGGTTATTAATAGTGATCTGACTAACTTCAATCCTGTGCTTAAACTATTATTTAATAATGGTAAGAGAAGCCTTTTCTGATTTATCTACTGGTTTTCCTTTTAGAAAGACTTCTCCATGTCTTGATAAAGTTGCAGTGAGATCATTTTCAACCAGTTTTCTCTCTGTGTTTGATATTTGGGAAAACAATGCATCTGAGAAATATCTTGTTGAAAGGAGACACAGAGTTTCTCTGGCACAATAACTTGAATACCGCAAGACAAACACAGTGTTTGCATTTAGTTGGAGCAGCTGTTCTGTAAAATGGTAAACACTGCATCTACTGGGGGAATTAAAAAGATGGGCCAGAACAAAATAGACCTTTCTCTGTTGCTTCTGGCTCAGGGAAATGACCATTCCTTAGCACGTGCTGTGATTGGAATCGCAAGGACACGAAAAGCCTGTGCTTTGTTTCCTAGGCAATGCTGGAATTAAGGACAGCAACTACTGGAAAGAAGAGAAGGCATTTCCCAGGTGGGGTGTTGCTCAGGCCTCTGTGTATTCACTTTTTTTTTTGACTAGTTGTGCTGATAGGACAAACTGGAATGTGGTGTCCACTAAATAGGCATTTAAAAAGAGTAGCTAACAGAAATAAAATTAACTTGAAGATCAAGGTATTTAATGCACAGACGTTAGTGATATTGGACATTTATCTCAATTCTAATGTTTTCTCTTCCCTAAAGATCTTCCTCCGCAACAGAACTCACGCAGATATTTGATGTTTGCTCATCCCACATGTATATTTATCTTGTCTTTTTTTGCTTAAGCCTAAATAAATCTGAGTTCTTTTTTATTCAAATCAACGAAAAGCAAGAATTTTGCACCTTAGTGCAGTTAAATCTGTTGTCTACTTTCTTCCCTTGTGCAGGCATTCTGATTCTCACACTCCATTCCACCTTCTGGATATTTCTTGAGCAAGATGAGAACCACTAAGGATCTCCATTTCTTTACCTTCCCCGTTTCATTTCAGTTTCAGACAGTATTAGCCACATTATAAGAGACAAAATCCTCACTGTTCTCTGTTTGGAACTAAATTCCAATCAGTCTACTAAATGCTAGCGATTTTTGTTAAAGATTTCCAATAGCGGTGCCGGGGCATTAACTGGTTTTCACTACTCTGCTTATTTAGAGAATATGCCTACTAATTGCTAGAGGAAGTATGTCTAACAGCACGAAAGACATAGTTCTTAATTCCAGCTATTGTGAGGACTTTGGGGAATGTTTTTTCCACATGTACAGCTTTCCACTTATTGAAATTGGACCTTGGATTTGACCATGATTTTCGCTTTACATTCCCATATCCTGTTACTTCTTTTTTCCAAGGATCAGTGGACTATATTTGTAGTCAAGCTTGTCTATTCAGCAGCAGCTGGAAAAGAGACCACGGTACAAGTGAACAGCTTTGCACAAGTGAGGCAGAAGATGGCAGGAAATTGTATGACTGGAGGGACTGGGGTAAAAGGGTTTAATTTACCCACATGAGAAGAAAAGCGAAATTGAGGTCAGGCAACTAGGTTTTTTAGTTATAAGACCATGCCCAAATAACAGCATCATGGCACTGTGAATCAATAATGCAGCTTTGTCCAAATCTACGTACATCCTTGGTTCCATTGTCTAGATGCACAACAATAATAGATGAGTACAGAGGCAACTCAATTATAACAAAAAAAAATCTGGTTTATATGTTCTAGCTAACAAATTGAAAGTAGTAGCAGTATAAAAAGATCAAATAATAAATGGTATATAGTTGGTAAATTCTTTCCACTCTTTCCTATGATACAAGACCGAGGATACAGCCAGAGGATTTGAAACGCAGATGCTTAAGTTGTTTCACAGTCAGGTCTCTAGTTTGTTTTACAAATGAAATACTTTGAGCTAAATGTAATTCATCAACTGTGAGCACTTGTGTGGTGAAATTTGTGTTGTACAGTTGTGGGGTTTTTTATGCAGTAAATTTTTGGGCCTGTGGCCAAGCCGTGTTTTTCAAGAAGTGCAGAGTGGCTTCTCCTCCCCTCTGCTTGTGAAGGTAGTTTTTAAACAATGAGTTACCAAGTTTAGAAATAGAAACAGTATGTGAGATCAGTTGCGGTTAATGACGAATAAGCAGAATGTTCCTTGTTATGAATAATAGTAATTGTGTTTGGTTCATGGGGTAGCCTGTGAGCCAGGGTTTTTTTCCCTAGAAATTATTTAATGGACAATGGCTAATACCTAATACATTCAGGAAAAAAATGTGATTGAACCAGGCACAGGTTGGAAACAACAAAAAAAAAGAGTTAATTGACTGACTGCACACCCTGGAGTAGTTTTTATCAACACCATTTAGTTTTTATTCATGCAGTGATGCTGTTTTCTCCTGGCAGCTCCTGTGGCAGAAGTTTTAATGAAATGACTGACGGTCTTCATCGGTGTTCTTCAGCCTTCTATGCTGCTGTGGGCTTTGAATTTAGCATTTGTTTCATCACCCCCATAATTAAGTTCCTTTTCAGACTCACTTTTTTATGCTGAGATGATAACATGCAGAATTTGTAAGATATCTGTGCTCATTTTGGTCACTAGGTAAAATTAGCGCCAGTGGCTTAGTATTGCAAATAGTTGAATGAGTGAATATAACCTCAGGACATGGAGCTCTGGGGGTAGTGGGGAAAGAAATCAAAGCCTTTGTGTGATGTGCAGAGCATTGCTGTACAAGAAAGCAGAGAGATTTTCCCCTGTGTTGTGATGTGAAAATCAACAGGCTGGCAATATGAACACCAATACCAAATAATTCTTTTAAATACAGTGCATAAATAACTGTGGTAGAGAGTCAATGTGTGAAAGGCAAGAAATATGTAAGGAGGAAAAAGCTTGAGAATCTGGGCTGTTTATGTTGTTTGGGCAACTTTAAGCTACGTGGTTGTAATAATCAGCAAAATAAAATTACTTCATAGTTTGAAGCACTATTCTGGCAATTTTCTCTGGCCTTATCCAGCGAAATGTATTTCTCTGTCTGATTGCGCCAGAATTACTGCTTTTAAGATTCAAGAAACAGAAGTGGTTGCCAGGTTTTCATTGAAACCTTATAAAGTAAGTGTCTGGCACATAGTTCATGAGCAATACTATTGAAAGCAGATACGACAGAACTGCGTACTTCATGTAATTGGCTAAAAATTTCAGTCAGTTCTGATATTTATTTATAAAGTGGTACCGAGGAAAGGTTTTTAATACGTTCAGTCGTGTCTCCCAGCCTGAAGAGAGAGTCTGTCATGTAGCAACTGAGTGAAACCTTCCCCATCCTGAAATCATGTCCTTCAGCTGCCAGAGCCACATTTTGTGAGTATGGCGGAGTCCTTTGTTCTTCTTGTATTGGTTAGTCACTTTCTTGGCATGAAATTAGCATCAGAGTCCTGGAGGGTTTAGCAGTCTTGCTGACTTGTTTTTTATACATGCCATCTGAGATTACCTCTACTGAAAATAACCAGTAACCAAACACAACAATGTATGAGTTGGAAATATTTTCTTAATCATTCTTAAAGCTTAAACTCAGCTATAACTAATCCGTTTGATTGCTAATAACTGTTTACAAAATCCACAAATCCTAGTGGCAAAAGATCTTAGCAAAGGCAGGCTGAAGTTCATCTTCCCTGAACATCACCACTTCTCAGCTCCTGCTCCTGACATTTTGCTTTGTGTCAGTTGTGCTCTACCAAGAAGAACAGGGAAGAGCTTCCTCTTGAGATTTGAGGCAGAGGTTTTTGCTTAATTAACTGGCAGAGAGGCTGCCTGAGTGACAGACAGTGCCTCCTTCAGTCCCCGAGTGAGTGGTGTTAATTTCCTGCAAAATACAGGGACTATATTCCCATCAGTATGTCCACACAACTCTTACTGATGCTAATGAGAGCTGGGTGCTTGTATCAAAGGGGAAATTGCTTTCTGTGTGCCAGGGCTGCATCCCAGACCAGTGAACAGCAGAATTGGTTCTTTTTTCATGCATCGTGTCTTTCAACAACTTCATTGTTTTTTCTCCTGCTGCTATAGCTATCTTAAGCCAAGTTTTCTTAGACAAACCACAGTATACTCTAGTCCCAATTTTGTCAGTATGCCACATAAAATGCCTTATAGCTGGGATTCTGGAAAAATAACAGATCAGGTTGGTTCTTCCAGATTTGCTCAAAAATAATGGTGAATTGGTTTCATGTGGACAGGTGTTTACTTGAAAGTTTCCTTGAGTACAATATGAAGTGATTCAGCTCCGTAATCCATCACTGGAAATCTCTGCTACCATCCAAGACACTTAAAGGAATCACATTTACAGTTCTAATTGATAGCCACTGTTTTGACAGGCAAACAGATTTCTCCTCCCAGTGGCTTCATGCAGTTGGCCTCCAGCAGACCTTACCATTAGCACAATTCTACTGAAAACAATATACAAGCTAATAATAAATCTGCAGGGAAGGATGTTAACCACAAACTACTGTGTCTAATTAGTAATGTGCAATAGCCAAGGCCAGGGAGGGAAGGTATTATTTATCTGAAGGACTGATTTTGACAGTTTAAAAATGCAAAACCATCTCTTATTTATTATGCAAAACCACACTTTCTAAATACTTTACATATAACTCCACGCTTACTTTGGCATTGTTTTGAATGTTACTGCTTTGTAAATATGTTCAGCTGCAGTACAGGTGCAGAAGTGGAATTTGTGATGCTTTAACCTTAGAAGTTCATCGGGAAAAACAAGTCACCCTAATTTTTCTGTTTGCCTTTACAACCTCCTTTTCCTGTTCAAGAACCATCTCTCTCCAGAAGTCTCCCTTCAAAAGAGTCTCTTCACTGTGTACTGTCTCTTAGTTCAGTTTCTCAAGCACTCTGAGCAGTGCAGGGCTAAAACACAGCCTAAGGCATCCCGCTGAGAGTGGAGACCAGTTTTGGTAGCTCAGCAGCTGTAGAGATCTCTGCACAACTCTACTGCATATTTCTGCATAGATTCTCAAGGCAAGAGTGCTGGTTCCCAAGCCACATTCCTTTTGTGCAGTCTCCAGCAGAAATATCCAGGAAGAGGTATTTCTGTAGCAGCGCAGCAGTAGAGCGTATGAAAGGAGTGTGGAGCAAGGAGAGGGAGAGTGTGTTAGAAGAGGAGGAAGAAATGAATGAGGAGAGAACTTAAAGGAGATGGGGGAGAAACAGTCAAAGAGAAAAAGCATCGTAGCAAACTGGATGGAAAATGAGGCAAGTAAATATGTAGTGATAATGTAATCATAGCTCTGAGGTGACCAGAGAACACCTGGTCAAATGGTGCAGGACATTTTTACCCTTCTTGCTTCAGTTTCTTCATTTGGAGAATGGATATGATGATACATGCTCAACATTAATTGATTGTTAGAGAGTCACTACATTCCCCCAGAGAATGGAGCTTATTGTCTCAGCTGGAAGACAGGGGAGTCTTCTGTATTCCTGTTCTGTTTCAAGGGCCATGTTTTTCCTGGAGATGTTTCTGGAACCTGCAGTAAGCAGCTTCAGTTCATGAAAGTCAGATAAGTGCAGACAAATCCCCACTGCAGCATGTAAGGGGAGGAAGGCACTTGATTTGCTTAAGAAGGTGAATGCTGCAGTGGTGAGATGATTAGCAAGTCTGGCACCTCAACGTGCCATGGCTCTGGTGCAAATGTAGCAGGTTTTCAGGGTTGTTGGGTTTTTTTTTTTTGCAAATGTCATGTATTTAATTTGCTCCATGAGTTTTGTATCTGCAGTTCTGATAATGTCACAGTTACACGTTATTTTTCGGTAGCTGAGAGGGCTGAGTAAAAAGTTTTGTAGCACGAGTGGAGATTCTCATATAGTGCCTCAGTAGCTGAAATGCTAAGAAAAGCACAAAATAGCGCACGAGTTATGAGATGAGAAAAATGAGATCTTTCCCATTACAAACAGGCATAATACACACATATACTTACATAATATGTGGCTGATACTTCAATGCATTCTAGGGTCATGTGGCTAGTAATAGGGAAAAGAGACGCATAACAGATGAGGACAAAGCCTGAAATAGAAAAGAAGAAATTCATCAGCCTGTTCTTTACAAGTTTGGCACCCAAAAAGCTATCTTTCAGCTTTCAGTTGTTTTTTAACCTGTCCCACCTTCAGGTGGCTCTCAGTTACCTGCAGAGGACTGAAGGTGGAGGTAGGACACCAGGGCATGCTGGCTCTCACTTGACTGCAGAATTTCCGGAGCCACACCTGGGAAAGCCACAAAGTCAGCAGGTAGTTCTGGAGGGGAAGCTGGCAACGTCCACAGACTGCACATGGAGTCTCTGTCTCCTACCTTGTCTTACTGACTGAACCTTAAATGAATAAGAATTCTGACTGAACCTATTCACCTAAACTTCAGTTTCCTGCATGACAGGGAATAGCATTCCTGGAATAATTAGCAGCTAGCCTAACTGCCTGCTGCTTTCTTTTCTTTTCATGGAGATTCAAAAATGGACGACTATGAAATGGGAATTAGGAAACCAGTGCCAAGGGCTTAATACTCTCGCTGTTTGCTTTGAGTAGGGAGTTACCACGGCATAGGTGTGATTGTCACGTTCCCATGGGTTCGGCGGGTTGGCGTTTGCAGACTCAGTGCAGAATAGACATAGCTGTTCCAATGCACTGGCTGGGACAGGATTAATATTCACTTCAGCAGAAATTACTCGCCTGTAAGGTGTAACCAAGAGGGGAAATGGCTGATGCTGTGTGAAGTAGGGAAAAATAAGGATTTATGGGAATAATTCCTTACTTGGGTGGAGGGTAATTCCACAGTCTGGTGGACAAGCTGGCAGGGCTTGTTGTATTGTACAGACTATAAATCATTTTTTTCCTTCTAATGAAGCTGTAAATCACAGCTGTGCTCTATTACTGCAGTTTTTTCTTTCTTGATGCATGTGATGTGGAATGCAAAATTCTTGTACTGATGACTAAAGGCTAGAAACGTGGTCATGAGATGATTGAAGCACCATTTCATGGAAACAGATACGTAGCTGCCATTCAGTATCATGATTTTCCTGATCAGATAATAGTAGTGGTGACCCCTCTTCATGAATGCTGTCTCCAACACTATCTTAGCATGTTTCTTAAAAATAAGTTCCTTGGAATATGAAGGATGACTCCTCATAGCTGCTTCTGTTGTCTCTCTGTATATAGTAGCTGATGAGAGTTATTCCATTGGTTCAGTAGATGGACTTGTGGATTTACGGCAACCACTTCTAACTCAGGTGGCCCAAGTCTTAGGGTACCATCACAGTCCTTGTTTTAGTTTCTTTGCTCATATGCCTGAGAAGTAAGATTTGATATTTGGTAGAGGTGAACAGAACTGCCCCATTGGTAAGGATTTCCTAATACCTAATTACCGAAATGATTTACAATGACTCACATGTATCTAAATTAAGAACAATTTCAATTATTTTTTTTTTAAGAGTATGAGGCTCAAAGGCTTAGGGAAAATGATGGGTGCAAATATTTTGGGGTGATTATTTAGATTGCCTGTGGTCTGCAATTTCTAGGCATAAGAGCAACATCTCGCATTTCACATGGTAAACAGCCTTCACTCTTTATTCTGATACTGAAACAGAGATAATACCCAAGACAATGACACCATCAATGAAGATTTTCTTTTATTGCTGCCTACATGGCTGACACTCTTAGAGTAACCTTCATTCTCTAGTTCAGGGCTTCTGTTTGACATTTCGTCTCTGCGTGTGACCCTCTCCACTGAGGATTATAGGTTATTTACCTGTGAGACGTTACAGCAAGCAGCTTCTCAGACTTGGTGCTGGGAATTCTTTCATTAGCCATTAAGTCTGGGAATGATGTGATGATCCAAGCATTAAAACAAATGTGATTAACTGTCTTTTCTCAGCTTTGTTTGCTTTGTTCTGCTGATGCCTACAAGTTACATAATGAGTAGCATGTTCAGGGTATGCTTTAAAGGCAGTTCCCCATTGTAGCAGTCTTTATGGCAAATTTATTTTCCTTTTAGCAAAACTTCAGTGAGGAAAAAAATTGCACTGTTGATTTATTCTGAATGAACTCCTGGAAGGATTACTAAGTATGCCATGTGGAAAGCTCCTTGAAGTGCTGAGGGTTAATACTCTCTGCTCTTAATTTCAAATTCCAGATAAATATGGTTTCAGCTTTGATCTTATCTGGACTAATTCTTTGTCACTGTACTAATTAATTCAGCATGCTGCAGAAAAGATGCTAATTTGGGCATCAAAGAAATAAACGGGTGGGGGGAGGTTGTGTTTAATCAGAGTTGTTAAAAAGATAAGTTTTGCTCCCATTAGGCTGGATCTGGAAGCGCAGTCATTTTAGTCTAGCTCCAGCAGCCTGATACAGTAATTAAAATGAAAAGGGGAAAAAAAGGCACTTGTTCACTTAACGTTGACATAAGAGGAGCTCAACACCAATATACTAACATATATTGGTGTTAGTAATGTGGATTTCTTCATATTCACGTTTTCTACATAACCTTCTCTTTTCCTGCTGACCATAACCAGTTTAACTCTGATCGCAGGATTAGAATAATGTGGATTATCCTCCAAAATAATTTGAATATGGGTAAATATAAGAATATTCACGTTCATTAAATTTATCTACATTTGTGATATACAAATAGTAATTGTAGCACGAGGTGTTTTACCAAATTTGCGTGTTACCTCCACTGGTAGAATAAATCAGAGGTTAGATCATCATTTCCTTTTCATTGGAGCTGCCTTTGCCTAAGATGCTCATTGTTCATTATGGAAAGCTGCTGTTCTTGCTGCCTGCCTCTCACTTGGTGCTGCCCTGGGAGTGAGCCTCAGCAGGTGGGCAAGCAGGGAGGCACCAGGCTGGCCATGTAGATCTTTCCTGCAAGCAAACCTCACCAGGAGCTGGAAAAGAGCAGAAGGGGCTGAAATGGCCGTTTCCTGTGTTTATCATCTTATCTGTGTTTTTCTCTCACCCTGCCAAAGTAGGGAGGCTCCTGGTCAAGGCTTTGTCATGAGGAGGCCTTGCTGCAATAGATCTTGTACACTGGGGCATCTTGATGTTGCTGGGGCTGAATCCTCCGCAGAGGGAAGGGGATCAACTCACTGGGAGTAGGGAGCTGGCAGTGAGGCAAGGAAAAGAGATGCTCACCCTCCCTGGCTCACAGGCCCCTGTGCAAAGCTGCATGGAGGTACTTTCATCTTCTTGGATACTGGGAAGATTTGAACAGTGTTGTCCAGCCCTTGCTGTATGTGCTCCATTCTTAAATTCTCAAAACATGTTTTACTGCAGTATGTTCTCTTCTTTCTTTTCCTCTTTCAGCTATTGGAAAGCTCTTAGTCATATTGGTAATGGCATACTCATTGGCCGAATAAGTAAACTGCCATATACGTTGGCCGAATAAGCAAACTTTCAGTAACAAACCTTTTAGGTATTTAAAGAGCCACTAAAAATGTGGAAGATGTATTTCATTAATGCTTCTATTAACATAAATGTAAAATGAACCTAGCCTGTAATCACCAACAAGTCTGACTCACTAAAGATCTTTATGGCAATGTTTAATACTCTGTAAAAGTGTATGTATAAAAGTGATTAATCAAAACACAGTACTGCTTCTAGAGCATTCCTTCTGCTGTAAAGCTGAGTGATAAAATAACTTGAAACACACCGCAGTAGTGGCAGTTAATAAGTTTTTTATAGTCCCTGTGTGGACTTGAAAATCATACCTTATTGGTATCTTTATCTTTCTTGCTCACTCATTCATTCTTACTCACATTTATATTTAATTTTAAGGGTTATTTCTAGTCTTTCATAAGGGACCTGCTTTAATAATCTTGGCATTTTTCCCCATTTGCTGTGAAATGACTAGGAGTCAGAGCTTTTGTTATATGTACTTTACAAATCACTCTTTTTTTACAGATCATTTCTGGAGATGTCAAGATTTTATGACATTGTTAGACTTTGTATCTTGTTTGACTGTGTCATAGGCCCTCTGGAATTGTTTCCCCGCAGATGTTTGCAGTTCCATTGTACCCTTTTAACTGCAGTGACACCTGCTGATCTAGGGCAACTGAATTAACTAAGAAATCTAAATTGCTGAATTTAGTCAGCTAGCTGCTTGGGGTTCCACTCACCAGATGTTTCGCCCGCTTAGAAGTCTGGGACTTTATAAACCTGCCTGCTTTTTTAATCCTTGAGGCAAATATCAACACATTTGAGATCTGGAAGCTCACAGCTCCACACGGAAACGAAGTGTTGCCATGACCACAGCTTTAGGTCTTGCATGGAAGACATTTATCCCAAGTATAACAGAGCAGGTCTATAGGACGTTTGTTTTAATTTCTATCTCTTGGAAGCCTTGGAAAGAAGTATACGTATGCCAATAGAATGGTAATAAATACTGCACAAAGACAACACACATTTGGTATTCATACCTCATTTAATGCTTCTAAGAGGAAAAATTCTAGTTATTTGCAGGGCATCCTTTGAAATTAATAGAAATAGAATAGCTCCTCACTCTTGCACAGCATGTTTTTCAATTCTTACATGTGGGCTTTTCCCATAAGGGTGAAGTGCGCAGAGATCTGATCACATAAAGAAAAGCCCTTTATGCTTTTGTTTACAGGAGGACTATGCTCTGAGTAGTTGGAATATTAATTTTCTCAACTGAAAAGTATACTGAGAGGTTATTAGGGCTTTAACTTCTTTAACAGTACTTCCCAGGCATTTACAGTGGATAACCAGAGAGCTGGAGCTGATACGGTTTTATTTCCTTACTGTCATTATGATTACAAATGGCTTCATTTCACATAAATTTATTGTAGATGGGTATAGAATGAGAGGATTCAGCTGATGCATTTATTTTCAGGTCTTCTAGTTGTATTTCTCCATTTGCTGCTTAGGGTTTTCAGGGTGACAATTCCATCCGATACTAAGTTGAAGAGGGTTTTGCTCTGCACAATATGGCAAAACAGACCTTTTAAAAAGTCTGTGTGCCATACATTTTTCCATTAATATTTTTATTCTTCTGGTGATAGTGTTAATATGGAAGGCAGATTTTACCACAATCCAATTATTTGTTTCCTGGAGCATTGGAAATTCAAATCCTAAAGCCATTCAGCATTCATTGAATTTTATATGATTTGGTTAATTCCATAGGATAATTTTGATAGCAGATTTTTATCCTGTCCTTTTTGAAAGCACTGGAGGGCATCACACTGATATCAGTGAGAACATGATCAAACACAGTTTGGCAGCAAGTACTTCTATTTCTTTCTTCTTTTTTCTCAGTAGAGCATCATTAAGCCTGTAGTGCACAAGCCCATGCAAAATTACAATGGGTGGAAGTTAATTTTATCATTGGAAGCCCATGGCAATTAGAATGCATCAGTGAGCAGGCCATGAATTTTTTAGAACAGGGTGTAAGTTCAGGCAGAGATGGCACTGGGTCTTTTGATTTAGTAGTGTCTACTCTGTATTGCTTTAATAGTGTTAAATTTTTTGCTGGTTTTACTTTTTAATGTTTGTGCAAGATTTTGGTTGAGCTGAAAGACATATTGCAATAATAATAAAAGAGAATGGATTTTCATGCTATAGCAATGTGCAAAAGAGGCCAAAAATCTGAACATTTCCCTAGCCTTGGGCTGTATGCTGTATACTAAATGTAACAGGTAAAATTGTAAGCCTGCACAAATCCCATCTGAAGCAGAAAACAGCAAAAAAACCAAAAGCTGTTTTCATCAAAGCCAACTCACTATTTCAGATTTATAATTACACTGGAACTTGCCAATTTTATGGCACGAGAGGCTCTACCAGCAAACAGCGCTATTTTTGCTAAGAGTTGTCATTGGCAGTTATTACAATCAAAATTGTCACTTTATTTTATTTAAGATGTATTTCCCCAGTAAGCAAGAAATAAAACCTTGACTTGAAAGGGATGTATGTTAAAGATTTATATTTTTTTTTTACTTTCCTCTTGAGTATGCAGCACAGCCAACTTCAGCTCCCTGCAGCAATACAAAATGCCCAAGAATAATGTTTTCAAAATCAATACATACTACAGTCAAATATGAGACTCCACAAACCCATAATTGAAACTGTGGCAGAAAAGTAGGCAGCCTGAATATAAACCAAGTACCAGAGTTGGATTATGACCAAGATGCAAGTGCTAATATACCCTCTCTTGAGAAAACTGCCGTGAGACCTTCCCAGCATGTGTGAGTGTTAGAAAGCAGGGGTGTTTCAGGTGCAGCCTGCTGGTGCTCTTCCTCAGGCAATTTGTTGTTTGGCTGCCTGACATCTCTGTAGAGAGCAGTATATACAGAGTTTCATCCAGCTTTTCTTTTTCACTTGAGTTATCTCTAAATCTGTGAGCCCTTCTCACTTCGTATCTTCTCATCCTGCATGTATAACCTCTGTCTCTCCTTGTTTCCTAACCTCTGCCTTCACTGCCACCACCAGTCTCTGATGGGGTTTGTGGCTCCACAGTGTTGGGACTGCTAGAACTCAAAAAGCACCAGTGGAATCAGTATGCTGTTCTATACTCAGGAAAAGTAAAGCATGAGCAGAATCTGCTGTCTTTCTGGAAGCACCGGAATGAGTAGGGATCACAAAGAAAGAACTGAAGATTGTTTATAGGTGAGGTGTATGTATAGCTTGATCAAAGGATCTCTCAAAGAACTTGAGACACCACATGTCTCATTGCCACACAGAAGAAGAAGGAAGAAAAAGCATGCACTGAGATATGACTCTTCCTACTCCCCAGCACAGCCCATGGCAGAGCCAAGATAAAAGCATTTCATGTTATTAGCTGTAGCATTTTCCCTTCTTCTCACTAGCAGCATGTGCTACATGTCTGTCTCTTGCAGCCATCATTCTCTTTCTAACCAAGGTCTTATTGTCTGGAAGACTTGCTGCAGAATCCCCAAGGATTTCATTTGACCACAAGCTTGGAATTATTGGTGAAAGTCACAAAAGATTTGGATCATTAACTTATGAGCCTGAGTAGTTGCAAGATTTCTGATTTTTTCTGCTTTCATCAGAGGAGAAACCTAAAGTCAGTGATTTACACCTTAAGTATATGCATGGTAGTTCAGCTATTCTACTTGAGTCAGTTTGGCCTGACATGAAAAATAAAAAAGGTAAAAGAAAGATCACCTAGGCAATGCTTTAGCCTTTCACAGGAGAGTTTGCAGCTTTGGGTTAGAGTACATAGCTTGCAATATAGTGTATTAATAAAGAAATCATTACTTTTCTGTGCATTGTTGTTGTCATGCATGCAAGGACACTGATTTGTATGGGAACACACTGATTATTTACTTGTGCAACTGAGAATTTCAAATTGGGGAAGAGTAGGGGACATTTTTGTACCTTTTGGCCCATAATTCATGAACATATTTGACATGCTTGACCCCAGTATTCTGTCTAGCTCTGTCAGAAATGAAATGCAGCTCCTCAGTTCAGTCACCTTTTATAGGCTGCATAAAGCAGACTTACGTTATGCATATTTGCACAGGGTATAGAACAGTGAGACCCCCGAACTGATTGGGGTCTCTGGAGGAGTTTCACAGCATAAATATTAAATGACAGTGTATTACTAGGCAGAAAGAAAAATCCAGAAGTAGTTTTTAAAAGAGCTCTTATGAACTATCTAGTTTTGTACTCTTAGAACTTAGTAAGACTTTATTCTTCCCAATTGCATCCTCACTTAAACAAAGAACAAATCCTTAAATTACGGCCAGACATGAATGAGAGACAATAATTAGAGATAAGAGCAAAACACATGGTCCTGTCAATGTCGGTGCTGACACCACAGCCACTGCAGACTGCTTTGAGATAGGGGTCATGTCATAAGAACTTTCAGCCACTTTGAAATCTGCCTGTTAATAGTCCAGCCCTGCAGTGTCTTACATTTCAGGTTTGGTGGGGCTTTTCAACTTTGTTTCAAGCAATAGCTTTTGAAAGTACAGAGTTCAAATTAATTTGTAACCAGTCCTTTATTGCATATAGCCCATTTTATACTGTTATTTTGCAATGTGGGAAATTGATGAATGACTGTTTAAAACTCACAGTATTCTGATTACCTAAAATTTCTGTGTTTTATGGTAAATACTGGGTTTTCTTCTAGTAATTATTTCCTCTCAACTCCTTCCTTGATATCTTAAACAGATTTGGTAAGAAAAAAGAAGATAAAAGTGGGAAAACAGATCAGAAGGGGAATCCAAAGCAAGGCATGCTTAAAGAGGAGGAGCTGGAGAAAATGAAAGATGAACGTGAAAGGTGAGTGAATGGTGACAGCATCTTTGTTCATCAGATGAAAAAACTGCAAAGTAGGGGATTCCTTGAAGACGGCCTGGCTGGAGAAGTCCCAGTCCATGCCTACTGGCAGTCAGGTCCAGGCAACGTAGAGCTTTAGGCTGATCTCCTGGTGGAGTCATGGCTCTATGTGGCAGGAGCTTGTCTGTCTCCTGCAACTTCTGTGCTCTTCACTGTGGTAGCTGCTATTCAGATCCCAACTTCTGCTAATCTGGTGAATATCAGTTCCTTCAAAACCTGTTTTACCTCTGCTATTCCCAAGACCAGCTGACTTAGGAATTTTTTCCTCTACTTCTCTAAAACAAGAACATCCTCCCTTCTCTCCTGATAGCCTCTGCTGTGTTTTCCAACACTTCAGACCTCTTCAGCTTCAGTTGGCTGTGCCATTGGCTGATAGTGTTTGTACTTAGGTATGTTCTTTTCTGTTTGCTCATTAGCCGCTTGTTGCAGAAATATGTACACAACAAATGCTGAGTATGCCAAGAGCCGCCAGGAGTAAAGTAGGTTCAAATGGTTAAAATCAGTCTGATGAGGGGATGAGATGGTTGAAGCAAGAAGCTGGGTACGTGCCAGCTGTGAGTTTGCCATATTTCTGAGGTAAGGCTTTCAGACTGAAGTGAGAGGAGCCAGTGATGTGAATATGTCCAGTTCTCTGTCCCATTCATAAAATCTCCCTTTCTTCATGCCCAACCTTAGCAACTTCATTATTTTTCCAGACAAAGAGAATTCATACTTTTCTGATTTCCCTTCAGGAATTTGGGGCAGTTTGTAAGTGCTGACAAGGCTCAGAGAACTCCTTTCTTCCTTTCCCCAACTTATCCCGATGTACTTCATGAAATGCTGAAGGACTTTTTTTCCCTCTGATGGCTACTATCACAGAAGTTGAAGACCCCACACTTTCTGACTCTCAAGAGGTGTCTGCAGTTGCTGTAAAACTTTCCAAGTTGTAGTAATATGGGTTGTCAGGGCATGGGGAAAGCTTTCAGAGGTCTTTCTCCTTCACTGGAGTATCCTGCTCCTGGGGGACAGAATGAAAGCAGGTATGGTTTCTTTTGAGCAGGCAGAGTCTTTCCATATGGGCCAGCGTTTGGGTGCTGTTCAGTCCCCAAGGAAAAGACACCCTGCTTCAAGTCATGCCGTGTGTGGTCAGCTGAATAAGCAGTAGGTAATGGGTTTGACGGGGATAAAAAATAAAGCCAAACACCAACTCTTGAAGTCTGCTGCTTATATTTGCCGTTTTAATTGCTAGTAAGGTATCCAGTTGCTACAGTGCTGCTACTGGATATGCTTAGCCAGTGGTTAAGTATTTAGTTCATCTAAGTTAAGTAGTGTCAGGAGAAACTTTGTACCATTTGTTTTGAAATTTCTGTGCCGTGTCCTTGATTTTGCCAGATTGATGAGTGCCTTTATTTTAAACTGCTGACTCCCAATTTGGATACTGGCAATTTGAGAGGTATGTGTCCTTCATTTTAAAGAAGCCAGTGTCTTTTATTAGGATCCTGGCAAGCTAAGAAGCATGTATCCCATCTGTTAAAGGGCCAGTGTCATTTACTAAAATGTTGGCAGGCTGCAAGGAATGAACCCTTCTGTCTGGAGGTCTGACGTTCCAATTGGACACAAGATAATTGTTCTTAATATTTCTTCAGTGTTGTATGCTATTTTTTTTAAATCACAGTCACTGATTGACAGTAACTTGGTAAGGCTGCATTAGAAACTGGCAGCTCAATGTCTTCATCATTCTGGTTTCTCTAGTAATGATTTCAGTTTTGACCTGGAAGAGTTTGTGACTGAAATGGAGAGCAGCAGGTGTGTTGAGAAGTGGATGAACCAAGATGATATTTTTAACTCTCTTATTTGATTCTTCTTCCATAATGAACAAGAATAGAAATATCACGCTTTTTTATCAGGTAATACATCTTGTGTATTTGGGGAATTAAAATTATAAAGTAATTAATAAACCAGGAGTGAAATAAATTTTCCCTGACGTTACCCCCAAAGCCATGCAACATGTGCTGGAAAAACACTCAACTTCCCAAACGGGGAAGAACATGGCTGTATATGTTTGCCCACAATAAAATTATCTGCGGGCTGACTATTGAACTCTTCTTGAGTTGATCATAAAACAGAAGAGAATTAATCTTTTCCAGGTAAAAATTATATAAGGAAGGCAGTTCTCATATATGGGTGAGAACTGTTTGGGAAATTGATTAAAGTCAGTAGGAAGAAACATTACCTGACCTGAAGGTAATTCTGTCTTTTTGCTTAGTTGCTGACTATTCACCTAGTGATGATACTCAGTAAGACAGTAAAGACAAGTTTTATAGCTCTGTCCCAAGATTTAGTAATTCTATAATGTAATTCAAGTCCAAGATTTTAATGCACATATTGGCAAAGAAAACCTTGCAGCACATCCACACCATAGATCTTCTGCTTCTATGACTTCACTAGCTGCAATCCTGCATACTTGGTCTCATATTTATGAAACAAAGCTTCACTGATGCTTACTAGAATGTAGGTATATTTTTTCAAGCCTGTTCTTCTTGAGAGTGAAATAAGTATATGTTAAAACTACTAATGATGTAGTAGTAGAACAGAATATGGAACTGTTGTTAGAAATCTAACATGTTTTGTCCCCTGATACCTGTGAACAAATCCCGTATTTAACAGCTTGAACAAAATAAAAATTGTTTTTCTAACATTTAACCAATCTGGAATTAACTTAAACATGCACCTAATTTTACCTTTCCAAGATCAGCTGTATAAGTAATTCTTGTTCAGATCCTCAATCCCATTATTACAGTCTTAAAGTCAGGGAGTTTGGCTTAAACATCAGTTTTCTTTAAAGCTGACTGCCTAAATATTTCAGGGTCTGTCATACTAACTGATACTATGATTTTTCATTGTATCAGATTTTTTTCAGAGGCTGAGCTGTCCATTTTGGATGCTGGTGGAAGAGGTCAGAGTTGTTGATTTTTGGGCTGGGTGTGACAGGATTGATGATCAAGTGCTTTTCAGCATCTTAGCAGCTGTGGACCTCGCATGGTTTTGGATGTTGGTTTTGCATGCAGTATATGCTTGGCAGCTCTCCAGAAAACATAATTCTGTTCCAAGATCTCAGCTGAGAAGTATTTTTCAGTAGGAAGTGCATTTCCAGTTTACAGGAGTAGGGCATCTCTCAGAGTTTTGCAGAGATTTTTGGTTGGTATTGAATGAGTGCAGATGTTTCATGAAATTCCAGGGGTAGGCTTTCTGTGAAGGATATAGCCTTCTTCCAGAAATTTTGGCAGGCTTAGCAGATGTGCAGAGATGTCAGATGTGTTCTCTGCACAATTATGGGTTGGCTGTGCAGTGACTCTGGCTCTGATAAGAAACATCAGATCTTACGTAGGTGTGCTGCATAAGCATTAAGTCCATCATGCTCGGAATAGGCTTCATTTCCTGCTTGCACAGAGAAGGAATTGTACAGTGCATGTGCAACAAGTCTGGCACATCCAGAATGTGTTACAGCTAGTAGGCGTATGCAGACAGAGTATACAGCACTCATTCTGTAGTGCAGATGCTTCGCAAAAGGATTGCGTTTGCTTGCACATTGGTCCTCGGCATTGATTTGCCTGGCAACTCCTTTTATGGGCTGCCAAGTTTCAGATTTGAACCTCAAAGAGTGAAAATAAATCTAGTATTTCTCTAGCCTAGTAATTTCTATTTCCATTCCACATTGTTCTAGTCTCAGTTTTCAGTACAGCTCTCTGTGCTGCTTTGTAGCTGCAGTTCTCTGAAGCAGCTCCACATCCTGCACTGAAATGCTGACATCGTTACTTTTTGATTGCTTGTATTCCCTAGCAGTCCCCACCAAGATCAAGGTCTCGTTGTGCTCATTGCTGTTAGGGAAGCTTGGTCCTGACCCCGAGCGCTTACAATTGAGGTAGAAGAGAGAAAATTTGGCAGGAAAAAAAAAAAAGCATCCTGTGGGTGTGAATCTGACATGCAGGCAGTGCAGCTGCTTGTCCAGGTTCCTAAAAAGTCCCTGTCAGGCTAGGAATTTGTTCCAGACCCTCAGCCCCAGGCCTCCTTCCTTTTCAAAGCCAGTACTTTATTATACAACTACTGCTTCTGCAAGCTTCGAGTGGTTAACAGGAACTTAGGATGTTAGGCATTCCTTCTTTAGTAATAGCCTGTATCTGTGTCCAATTGAATACAAATTCAACACCTCCTTGAAATGTCACTGTTTTGTTCTTCTGTCCCTACCTCCCTTAGCTTTGCTTGTGCCAAAGTGATGCAATGTCACTGAAACTCAACTGGAGAAAGTCAGAAGTCCATGGCACAGTTCAGGACAGATTTAACTAGTGATACAGTTCTGAGATAGTGGTTTGTCCTTCCTGACACAAGTCAAGTGGTTCATTGGACTGAGGCCCTATTTTACATAAACTCATCATTTTGTTCATGCTTCAAAGAGTTTGGCTGTAATAACGCATGTGCTCCAAAGGTCTAGGATCTGCCCATAAAAGGAAAAAGCAAATGCTATGTCTGAGGTTTATTTTGATCAAGCTGACTCAAATCTGTATTTTTAGTGTGTTCTGTGTAAATTACTCAGAATTTATCATTTTAACACAAGATGTTCACTGCATTATTAAATACTGGAAAAGATCCTCTTATCTTCTTTCTTCCCCATAAGACAAGATTTCTCTTCCTCCCTTTCTCCATGTTTTTTCCACTTGTTTGGGTTTGTCTTTTAATTTTCTAACATTTAAGAATCATCATGAAACAAACTGGGTAAGTATATTAGGCACTAGAGTTTTACCCATAATAATTTGTTTGCCTTTCCAGTGTAAATAAAGTGACTATCAATTGAAAGAAAACTATTTTTCCTGTTTGTTTAGGATTACTGTGTTGGAATATTCCTGCTGAGACCAAAGTCTCTCTTGCAGCAGAGTTGAACATTTCCTTGATATTAGGATATTTCACAGAAGGAAGCATCTTGTTGAAAATGGGTTGATTTTAAAATGTAGCAAATGAGTTGCTGGAAAAGGAGGCACTCTGTACAAAAAGTAATGCTTTGCACTTGTTCATAGAAGTGGCTTGTTCTCTTGTTAAAACAGTCTCAGTTTTGTAGTTCTCGTTGGAAATAATTGAGGACTTTTAAAATAATATGAAGTATTTGAGTAGAGTGTTGCAGAAGCAGAAGGAACATCTGTCCCTTGCTTTCTGGATGTCTGAGCTGAATGCTTAAGTTAGGGTAAATCACAAATTTGGGTAAAATTAAGTTGTTTCAGTTTTTATATGAAAGGCTGAATTTCCTTTACTTTTGAGGAACCTCACAGCAAGTGAAGAACATTTCTCTCGTCTCTGCAGCTCTGATGCTTGCGGCCTCTTCCCATAGTTAAAAAATCAATACATATGTTTTTGATATTTGGCAAACAGAGGTTTAATTTTGCAGCTGCAAGATCCCTGTACGAAGGGAATGCATTTTACAGAAATAAAAACATTTAGATACCACTTATATGAGGGAATACTTGTGTATGAAACTCCATTCCATTTCTGTCAGCATTTGTTTCGTTATATTTAATTACAAACGATTTGTATGTTACTGGAAATCAAAATGAAAACAAGAATAGCTGCATGCATGGCAGTATGGTAGCAAAGCCAAATTGGTTTGAATCAGAAGCTGAAACTTAGATTGTTACAAAAATCAAAGTATTGTTTTTTCAAATGCATCGTACATCTTAGAGCGTGCTTATACACACACACATTATGGCCTACCCCATGTAGCTTTTGTGCCTGTTTTATCCACTTGCTAAGTCTAAAAGCCTTATTATGGCTGTTTATAGTTCATATTGATCTCTGATAAAATGTTGGTAATCGCTCTTCTCACCATTAAGCTCTGTGCTGAACCGCATGGTTTTCTGGGACTCCTGAGCCTGAGCATCATTATTTCTTAAGGGTTAATCCAACATGGTGTATCTGTTCATTGAATATTCCTGACTTTGCAGCACAGCTAGGTCCTGTGGTTTAGACAAAATAAAGTGTTGGATGTGATCCCAGTTTTAATACTCTCAATTTATTATAACCATTGAACCCTGATCAGATCACGTATTGGATTAGATCCCAGTTTTTTAAATGTCCCAATTTATTGCTGGCTTGCAACCCTGATAAGAATACATATTTGATTAAGGCTTCAGTTTTCAAAAATTCCAGTTAATTACTTTTAGATTCTTATTAGATCATAGCTGTGTAGTATGGTATGTTGAAGTTATGAAAAAATTACGGGATGATGTTGCACAGGTCAAGGTCATAGTTTCATTTTGTGCTGACAGTATGAAGTTATCAGATTTCTGTTTATTACTGTGGCAGCACTTGCACTGGACAGGGGGACAGATTAATCCCAACCCATTGATTCTGAATGATTCTCATTTTAGATCCGTTGCTGCTCTGCATACCAGAACATGTAATAAAAGCCTACCATGGAACTCTGAGAGATGAATATTTGGTTATGAACAGCTGAGGTAGATGGGTCTCACCTACCTTTTGCAGGTTGTGATGTGCAATATAGAGCCAAATAACAATTTTTGAGCTGCTTTATGTGGCTAATCCACTGCTGGAGGACATTTTTAAGACAACATTAGGCTGAGAGTTGATCCCAGATCATCCTAACTCAAGAACATTAACAATTGGGGATAACAATGGCACATGGACTTGGCCTTCAACTATTACAGTACTATTCCAGGTCTTGGAGACTGATGAAAATAGCACTTTCCAGGTGTCATAACTGTGCTCTCAGAATTTAAGCACCAAAATTCTCATCTAAGCCATTGGTTTGTCCTTCATTGAGGCACTGATTTCACTTTGCTCTGGAGACCAGTTTTCACAGGCTGTGCCACTGACCCATCTAAAATGTCACAGCAGAACAGGTGCAATAGCCTGGCTCCTTTTTGCATAAATGGGCCAATGTGTTGTTCTTTTATGTATATATTGGAGCTTTATTGATTTTTTTTTTAAAATGAGCCTGTAAACCAGAAACACTGCTGTTAGAAACTTTTACAGGTCAAACTAATAAAGTGAAACTGGACTGTGTACTGGCCAACCGGGTAATAGAGTGCTTTCTAGGAGACAAGCTAATCTGGCCTTGAGATTTTTTTGATGCAGTACTGAATGCAGGTCAATTCTTGCCTACCCCAAAATCAATAAGGGCATAAGAATGACTTGGAAGCTGCATTTCATTCATTGCCCTTTCATATGTGAGTTATGAAAGTCTGTCATTAATAATTGGCATGCACTTTGAAGTACTGCCACAACACAAAATTCCTGTTCTCAGATTCGTTTACCTACAGGATCAAAATAGGAACTCATGGGGGCAGACAGGCAGGAAATCAGTTTGCCTGTGTAATTCTCAGTAGTAGTCTTAAACCAAAATACCTGAAAGTGTTAAAGCTTTATCTGCAAAGTCAAAGCTGTGTTTTGCTTTCTAATCCAAGACTATTATAGAATCACAGAATCATAGAATAGTTAGGGTTGGAAAGGACCTTAAGAACATCTACTTCCAACCCGCTGCCATGGGCAGGGACACCTCACACTAAGCCATGCCACCCAAGGCTCTGTCCAGCCTCACCTTGAACACCACCAGCAATAGAGCATTCACAACTTCCCTGGACAACCCATTCCAGTGCCTCACCACCCTTACGGTAAAGAATTTCTTCCTCGTATCCAATCTAAACTTCCCTTGTTTAAGTTTGAACCCGTTACCCCTTGTCCTATCACTACAGTCCCTAATGAAGAGT
>JAOEHY010035284.1:70405-101153 GCA_025447955.1 Psilopsiagon aurifrons | reverse complement strand
TGCCCCCCCCCCCCCCCGAAGAATGTATTAACACAGATAATGCCTTTTAAAATTTGGAGGCCATTTGTAAAGTACGAGGCTTAGTGGTCAGGTAAGTGCTGTTCTCAGTTTGCAAACGCTTACCTTCCGTTTTCTCATCACCAGCGTTCCTGGAGGGTCCCTCGTTCATTCTCTCAGCAGAGGAATGTTTAAACTGATAGTCTCCCTCAGTATGCAGAAAAGCAGTAGGCTGCACATGTATGAAGTCTCTTACTTTAATCATTATGAAGTATGTTTGCTGCCTCCGCGCACTGCTCCTCAGGGCACACACAGGCCTGCTTCACACTGCTGTTTGCATACTAACACCCCTTTCACCTACGCTTGCATCTGGCATCTCAGGGGTTTTTTTGCTTTGGGTTTTTGGGGCGTTTGCTTAGTGTCTTATTTGCAACTGTTGTGTAATGTTCTTCTGCACTGCTTCACAATTGTTGATTTTCATTCCAACGATGACTATATTCAGTGAAATAGATGTAATTTTTTGTGTATATTTTGCTGAAAGCTTTGGAATTCTTAACTAAGAGAGGTGCTATATAAATGTAAATTGTCCTTATTAATGACTATAGCGAAAGCATTAGCATGATCAGTGTATTCTGTGAATGTTAAGTTAAAGAGAGTGAAAAAAAAAAAAGCTGGCAAAATCACACATTTCTTTGTAAATCAAGCATTTTTCTGTTTATTTCTAATTAGCCACAATTTTCTGTAATGCAAATGGCATCCCAAAGGATGGTGCAGCCTGCACAGCCACCTTCTGCAGCTGGGGAACTCACAGGGTCTTTGCCTTAAACACTGTACGTTTCCCCAGCCTGTGGCAGAGGCTGGTGATCTGTGGCCCATATGTTCCTGAAACAAGTGGTAAGTCACATCTCTCCAAGTTTAATCATCAGGGCTGTACCTTGACAGTGCTAAGTTGCACCATGGCAGAGCCGAGGTGTCAGACCAAAGCCAAAAGAGCATATGCACAACGCTATTATCACTTAAATGTCAGGCATGTCACATGGTGCAACCCTTTCTCACGTTTCAAATAAGCAATTTCCTCTTTTTTCCTTCCTTGTACGTGGTGCTGTCAAATATATCCAAACACCCCAAGTACATCTCCAGAAAGGTTCTAGAGACTTTGCTCAACTTATTTCCTCAGCCCAAAACTATGAAACATTTAAGGTCTGATGCCAAACTCATTGCCAAGTATAACTCTTCATTTATTTATGTGTCTTATCTTGGGGAATTTCAAAGTGCTGGTCTGACAAAAATGAATACAGCTTTCCTTTGTTTAGGGCGAATAGATTCAGAGTTGTATCTTGTTGCAGATTTAAAAAAATGCTAATATAAAACCTAACACTGTTTTATTAGATAGAAGTAGAGTCCAAAGCCCCAGTCTGAGTCAGCTTTCCATTTTTGGAGATGCTATGTTGGGACGCACTGTGCAAGATCTTATACTCTGCAAAGTTAATTAATTAATTGAAAAATGGATCTTCCTTATTTCAGGGTGAAAGTTTCCTTTATGGAAACATCCACTCTTTCACTCTGTTCTATCTAGCAGCATGCAAAGTTGAAAATGAGGACGTGAAACCCATATCTCTGCACAATCCTAACTCTGTCCCACTGTCATTGCTGGGCAGAGTCATGAGAGTGAGGGGCAAGACATTGAGCAATCTGCCTCTCCCTGGAAAGGATCAAAGGAAGAAATTCCTGTGTGTGTCCAGACAGACCAAATGGCAGATGTAGGCTATGTGTAAGCCTGAGAGGAGAGTAAGAAGGGTCTGGAGCTTTGACATTTAGTAAAGGGAACTTTGTAAATTAAAAAGCAGGCTAAATGCTTGTCTGTTGGGCAAGTGTAGGTCATTCCTCTCCTGCTCAATTCAAGGCCATAGGAATCCAGAGTTGCACAGAGGAGGCTTTGCTCAAAAAGGGCAAGTTAGGATTGCCCAGGTGTGTTACTTAGCCCTGTATGTCTCCTAAACCAGAAACTGAAGTTTTCTTGTGCTCAGTTCAAAGTACTGTGGGCATTGCTCATTGTGCATCCATTTACAACACCTTTTGTCACTGACTACTAAAAAAGCAATCCACTGCTGTAGAAGCAGATGGTCCTTTACTCAGGAGTGATTATTTTCTAAGATGAATATCATGGAGGCAAGGTAGAAACTGAATGAGACTGTGTAATATCTACATACCCTTTGCCTTGTGTTACAGTGGAAAGAGAATGATGTTCATGCATTGGAATATTTTGATCTACAAAGTGACAAGTACAAGCAAAGCATTTACTCTCCCTTACCATACAGCCTCTTATGCTTGGTGTCCTGAAATTGTCTGCCCTGTTTCCCTGTCCTGTACTATCCTACATCTTCTGAGACTCTCCTCTGATTCCTCTGCCATTTATTCTTTCTGAAGCGTACCACTGGGCCTTCTGAACCTTTGTCTGGTCACTGTTCCCCATAATGTTAAAACCAGAAACACTGTTTGGCAACTTGCTGTCCTTCCTGGCTGATATCTTTCTGACAACAGTTAATTCAAACTGGCACTGGCAGGTACAGCAGAAGTTCAGAAGCTCAGTAGAGCTGTCTTGCTCATGGAAGCAGGGCAGTCCAGTAACCCCTTTGGCCACCAGTTGCACGGGGTGGTGGGATGTGCCACAGAAGTTAGACTTGCACTGTGGTTTTTGGCTCCTCATACTATTTGTGATTTTTTCCTCAGAAAGGACGAAAGGACAAATGGGTGCTGCATATTCACTGTGCTACCTAGGGAAAATGTTGGGTAACTGGACCTCCTGGAACACATTTAAATGAGCCTTGGTTTTAGTTCCCACTTATATGGGAAAAATGAACGTACTGGTAGCAGTCAAGAAAACCTACTTTTCAGAGAGAGTTCAAAGTGCTGTTTCCCAGGAACCCCTCATCCAGATAGAATCCTTCCAATTCGGGACCCTAGCCCAATCTTTCACTTTTCATAGAAACCCCAGATTTCATGGAACTTGGGTGTCCCTGGGCATTTTAGCGCGTGTCTAAACAGAAGGAAGTTGTTGTACTTTAACCAGGGCAGAGCTGCTGCTACCATGTGATGTGTGCATGCTTGTTCAAGGCCATGCATTCTTCAGCAGAAATAACTTCTGTCAGGAATTGTCACAAATGTGCCTGCATGCATCCTGCCTGCTAGGGTTTGCATTTGGATCACCTCACATATTGACAGATGCGTAAAATTTTATATACTGCACTCCCACAACTCCCTTGTGACTGTCCTGCTGCAGATGCTGTGGAGCCTGAGTTACGGCAGCTGTGTTAAGCATTCAGGTTTGGATTACGTTTTTTTTTCTCCTCCAGCCCTGTCTTTTCGTGTGATATATTACTGCATGGAATTATTTTATGTTAATTCTGCCTATTTATTGGTAATGTCCCATTCTTTCAGTCATTTGGATGCAAATGCTAAAGTTAGGTCCCTGGAGAAAGAGCAGGTCTGTTACTGGAAGATGAGACCATACCAGAGGATACAGAGTGAAATGCAGATGGCGGTGTCAGCCTCTTAAATGTACAAATAAAGACAAAATGAGATCATTCATACAGCTGGAATGAATTCACACGGTCTTGCATGTGTTCCTGCCATTGCGTATTTCCTAGTGTGAGCAAGAGATGCTGAATTCTGTCTTACGCAGGATGCTGTTTGACCAAAAGCTTGTACTTGCTCCTTGAATCAGCAGCAGAATGCGTATGTATTAACTTTTCTCTGCACAGTATTTTTTAACAAAACACCGTTTAATTTTAAATGCTAATATGTGCGTGTGGTTAATTAAGAAGACAGAATTGACTATAAGCTTGTAGGCTCCAAGAAAGAGAGAGGAAGATCATTATGCTTCTGCTCATAGATAGCTATTTGTGAACCAGCTGATAATGTGCAAAATTAAGATTTTGTAAGTGGCATTTTAAATGAATGGTTAATGGCTGAAGATTAATTAAACAGTCGGAGTTGTTCAAAAGAGAAGCTGTTAAAATCTTGTTTATAGACCAGTCACTTCCATATTTAAAGTGCAAACCTTAATAGAATGTGGTATTTCTATTTAGCAGGCAGGCAATGTAACTGGGATATTTTCCTTGAACAAGAAAGTCTGTCTTACTGGATATGCAGGATGGATGGATGGATGGATGGATGTAGCATTGTGTACTATGTTTTCTTCTTCCCAATTAATAGTTAATGGTAGCATTACAGGCAAATAGATGCATTTCCTTTCAGGATTTGGTCTACTTAAAATTGCTAAATCTTACTTTAAATAAAGTGTAAGGGACATGGTGAAATCTGATGTAGTTCTATTTTCCCACTACTCTGCAGTAGTCTGTTCTGGTTTGTAGATTTCAGGGTTTTCAAAATGCCCTGCTTTTCTTTTCTCCAGGTTGTCTTCTGTCAGAATGAGTCTCTTTGGCCTCATCATTAGCCCTGCAGAGTTGTTCTAGCTAAGTATGTTTTCAGTCAAGTTTGTTCTGTACTGCAGTTCTGGGTAAATGATGAATGTTAACCTAGTCCCATTTCCCTGATTGAAGAGAAACAACAAGCAGAAGGTTATTATGCTGTTCACAGTTGTGAGGCTTATTCTTCCAGCAAGTCCTTTGCCAAGAAACTGTTTGTTTTTCTTTTGTTTTCCCTTCCAGTCCAGTTCCCAATTTTTTTGTTAACTATCTGTTGTTTTTTTCCCCAGCTTCTTGTCAAAATCATTTTTGTCTTACAATCTCCCAGTTTCTGGATATGCAAGTAGTTCCCAGAGAAGGCCCTGGTGACTTGGCCTTGTGCAAGCTTTGCTGCATAGCCCAGTGTAAGATGAATCTACATTGCTGACCCCAGGGAGCTCTCACTCTATCCATAACCATGACTTCAGAAAAAATTGTCTTCTAAGGTTTTTCCTAGCTGCTACTAGTTACATGGAAGAAAGGGATTCCTTCTTTCATTGTACAGATAATCTTCATTTAGTAAAACTGGCCAGTAGATGAGGGTATGGGATTTTGTGCTAGGCTTTTAAACTCTGCGTACTACAAATCTGTCTTTTGGAGGTGGAAGAGGATGGACGTGTGGAGCACAGACCAGCTCATGTATGAGCATCTGCATGTTCTGCAAGATAAAAAATAGTCAAAGTTCAGTGGGAGCCAAAACATCCTAGAAATCTTAAAGTAATGGACAAAGGGTTAAGTTTTGAGGAAGGGGAAAAAGGGCCATCACTGGACTGCTGCAGAAAGCTGAGTAGCTCAAGTTAAGAGAGCAGTGATGTATGTCTGTAAGGATGGAGAAGTAACTCTTGGATGTGACAGGGAAAATGGACATAGACTGACTGGAGCCATGAGAAATGTTTTCAGTGTCTTCACTTCTATTTGAGGTTATCCAAGGTCAGTGGGACCTGTGCTACAGGTTCCTCTGATCTGTAGGTAAAGCAATCTCCAGCCCTCCTCATTAAGCAGTAAGGAGCATAACTGAGTCCTGAGAGTCTTCAAGCAGTATCCCACTGTTTCTCATACTTTCTCAAAATAAACACTCGATTGGTTATCTCACTTCACCAGCTGAGATGACTGCAGCACAGGGAACCATGCAGCACACCTCAGACCTACAGTAACTCTGATAGGATTTTCCAGCATGACTGCTCATGTCTAGGCACAGTGCTTGGATCTGAATGGTACTCATCCAGCTTAACTGTGTAGTGGAAACCTTACAGCAGAAACTGTTATCTCTAAGCATCCATGAGATTTTCTTGCCGTACACTGATTTTTCTGCAGTCCCAGTTTACCTGGGGTTTACAGTGGCAGATCTTTAAGTTTTCTCTGCTAATCTTAATTCTTCTGTACCACTGAGTGACTTAGCTCTAAACACAACAAGATAGAAAAGATTCTGATACCTCAGAGGGAATCAGTGGGAACCTTCTTGTGCAGGGTTCAAGCATCTAATAGCAGGATAAAACTGCTCCTAAAAAGAGTCCAGGACTTTGCTCCTGGCTTCTGTCAAGATGCCAGTGGTGAAACATTGCCCAAGCATTTAGTAAACAGGTATTGCTGACAACAGGTATGGGCAGAATCATGAACCAGATCTTTGGATTAGAAGAAAACTGTAAAAATTGATGATGTTCGGGAAGCTGAAATTCACTCAATATTGTACTAGCAAAAATATTGTCAAGACTGAAGAGATGTGGTGGAAATGGCTTAATAGTCAACAGGATGCTGAATGAAAGGAGAATAATTGTGATTATTGTCTGACAGCTGTGCAGAGCCTACAGTCGATGACAAACTCTGAAACGTGCTATTTTTCAGTCCATGATAACAAGTCCACTGTCACAGACAGGAATCCAAGAGGTCGTAGTAAGCCAAGAAATGTTTGATTGTTTCATCAGCTCAGGTCTTCTGATGTAGTTAACTTGGTATATGCTCCGAAGCTCCGTGACTGTCTTTACATTCCCGCAACGAAACCTAGCACCATGTGGAGTCCACGTGTACTGTGGCTAAAGAGCAGTTTCTCTGGCAGGTCATGCAGCAGCAGAGCATCTGTTGACATTGATCAAGGTATCAGTATTGATCTTGGGATGGTCTAAGAGAATTGTGACTATTTTGTGGAGAGTGATGTTAGACTGTCATGGAAAATGAAAGAAATAGCTTGTCTTAAACTACATTGTGACCTGCATCTGAGAGAAAGTGAGGTCTTTCGTTAGGACAGATAGACGTGAGAAAATGGTGTTGCTTCAAATAACCACACTGCTTATCTTTCTTTTATCACTAACTTGTCCTTGATGTCTGGAGGCCATTTTTAGAAAGCAGTGGAGAATGACTGTGTGGAGGATGCTATACTCTTCAGTTGCCTGCAGAGCAGGTTGTAGCCTTCATTTTTTTCATTCCACCATGCGGAAGTGGAGGAAAGCAAAACACAACTCTTGATAAAAAAAGATGCAGGAGGAGCAAGTGCAAGATAGCTCTAGAAAGTGCTAAAAATGAAATAAATATAACATTCTTGTAGAGCAGTAAATGTCCTCTTTATTTTTTCACCCTTCTGGTTTTGCTGAAGCTTTCTACTTGTGTACTTGTAGGTCAGTGTCGCAGCTTTTCAGTCTCACAGTCCTCTGCTGGATCTGCACTCTGGGAGGTTGTTGGCTCCTTCCCTCCAGTGACATGGAAGCTGTAAAAAGAAATGATAAAGAGCCTCCTAACGTTTTAACATTTCAAACAGCATCTTATCGTTCAGTCTTTGGCCCATATTTATGGTTTAATTTCTTCATTCAGTTAATTTTAATCTCAAATAATTTTTTTCAGCATAATAGTGTGTCTTAGAGGCATTTCTTCTCAAACCAGTATTAGCTAGAACATGTCCTTCAGCAGTGGAGTTTTATCTTGCATAAACACTTCTGCCTTTAGGCTTTGATGCCTACTTAGTCCTGAATATGGTTATTACCTTGTAAATGGGAATCAACCACAAATAATCATTATGTTATTTACATAAAATCCATGGAAAACAATTATTTTGAGACTGGCCTGTAAGTTTAAGCATAGAACGTGTTTCTAATGCAAGTGTCATACATGGCCTGGTAACTGAAAAGTGAGCAACAACGCACCTTCAGAGGTATGGAAACGTGATTAAAACATGGTCCATCTTGCAGGAAGGTGGGGAGAGGACAATTGTTTCCTATGTGTGAGTCACCATAATGCTCAGTAATTGTCTGAAAGGACTGCTTTAATTGAGCACTGGTATGCTATAAGCATGCTGCTAACCAGGGGACCTCGGTTGCTTCTGCTCTGCTCTCAGGTAATGAAAGAGGCAGCCTTCTGTGGCTGGAATCCCTTCTTTACTTATCATCGGGTACTTCCATAACATGACAAAGGGGTGTGAGGTTGTGGAGGGGGTTGGGGAACAACATCAGAGAAATAAATCTGTTCTTAATTGTTACTGATTGTTAGTACACAAATTGCAGGCAGACAGTCTGCAGCCCTTCAGCTGAATAAGGTGTTGTTTTCTTCCTGTAGCATATACTGCTGTCCCTGCCCTGATTTGGGGAAAAAAAAAAAATAATAAAGAAAAACAAAACCCTAAAACAAAACAGGAGGCAATTATTTTGTGCTTCTCTATACAATGGCAATGTTTAGGCAGCAGCTGCCTCGGAGAGGGAGAGTAGAGGGGACTGGGGGGAAGGGATTGATCTTTTCCTCCTTTTCTCTGTAAATACCACTGTCTTCATCAGAGGTGATTCTTTGGCCTCTTTGCTACAGAGCTTGAAAAGTCTCTTGCACTTAGTGACATGTTCTGGCTCCAAAACTGAATAGGCAGAAGTCTAATTCTCTTTCTTTGAGTGCTGCTGCAAATACATTATGAGTCTAAATATGAGAAATGCTTGAGAATTCTTCCCAAAATTTAGCCTCATTAGTCTGAGTAGTGGTATTTCTTTACATGGCTGTGTGGTTTCTGAAATGATTAACAGTATCCATTCATACCTTTTCACCTTTAATCTGCTCTCTGCCTGCTGTCTCATTACTATTAGCTATGGCAAATATACCAGCTGTCTGAGCAGCTTCATTGTTCTGTTATTTCCCCTTTTCAAGACCCAAGCACATAGATAGATGTTAATTTCTCTTTTGTGTGAAAACCTGCCTCTGAGGAGTAAGATTATCAGTGTTCAGTCTTAGGCCAGTAGAGATACTGAGGTCTCATATCTTCTGAGTGCTTTGTCTCAGTTAGTGTTTCTTCTAGCTTGGTGCATTTATAGTGGAGGTCTGTTCTGTAATGCCTATGGAACCTTAAATTAATGTCTCCTGACTCCAGGAAAACAATTTTAACATGTTTTCTAAATGTTTTCTTTATTCCCAGGGTTGAGAAATGATACATAAAGACACCTGCTCTTCCAAGTGGGTGGAAATTGAAAATTGTGCCAAGAAAAATGCTGTTTCTCAGAAAAGATTCAAAGTATGCATTGTTTAAAGTGTAGCATTAGCAAAATAGATTATGTAAGGTTCGTGGGCCCTTGTTTGGGATGAGATCACTCACTTGGGAGTCTGTAGCTTCTCTACTAACAAAACTTCATGCTTTCACCTAAAAAGCAATGCACGAGCTACTGGTTTCCCCACTGACTTTAGAAAAGGTAGGAAGCTATTGGCATTGAATCAGCACAGCTCCCTTAAGTCCTGCATAAGAGCCACTGTTGTGCTTGAGTAAGAGTGCTAGCTCCAGACCTCTAAGAAAACACGTTTCTTTAAAATAGGTTAGGAAACAAGTGACTGATTTACAGGTAACAAATGCGAATGTGTGTTTACTGGGAAGAAAAGTGACAGTTCACATCTGAATTTTCATACAAACGTAAATTTGGTGTCGGATGCTTCATTTCTATAGATGTAGGTAGTAACATGTAATAGTCACTGTAATAAGGTCATGGCAGTTGCCACAGGAGATAAAAGGATGCAAGAGCAGATGAAGTCATTAATGCTTTCATATTGTATCTGTCTTATTTCCAGTAACATAGTATGCCCGGTACTTAACGGGGCATATCTTTGAAAGCATCGGCAGGTATGATGTTCCGGAAAACAGGAAAATCTGCAGTCTTGCTTCGGAGGCCAGAGCAGTGTCTTGGATGTGGCAGTGTTTTCAAGCCTAAAGTGTATCACTGCTATAATTACATAAGCTAGAAAATATAACTGTTGCTTGATCTGTGAAGCAGAGGATAGCATGTGGCTTTGTATCTGCTGCTCGGAAAAGAGGCTGATGTACAAGTCCTGTTTCCATCAAAGTGGCAAAATTTCTGTTGATGGAGGTGGGAAATTGGAAGAGATTCCCCTGCCTGGTTCTCCCTGAAAGAATGATGAAGTGATGTTTGCTTTTCTGTTTTATACTTATTAGTGTCACAGCCAGATTACTGTAACTTGAGCTTTTTTGCCATACTTCTGCATGACTGTTTTTGTTAACCACTTTTATTACCTTTTGGCCTGTTCTGTGCACCATGCTATTGACAAAATGACTTTTACATTGTTGGGTTTTTTTACCCCAAAGTTTAGAGCATAGAATAAGGAAGAAATCCCTATAAAAAAAAAGTCTGAAACATTAATTGGACTAGACTACAGCATTTAAAGTAACCTATTCTATTGTCCATTTACCTCCCACGTGAAATGAAAACTATTTTGATCTGAACTGTCACAGATAATTTCTGCACATAAAACACATCCTGAGACAGCTTTCAAATGGAGTTGTCATTTCTTATTTGGCAGGCTGGGGACTCTATTGTTGTCAAACCCTCTTTGCAAAAGCATCACTAACACACCGATTTGCAGAGTTGTATGTAAGAGAAGGAATGGTTACACAGCCTCCATCAAACAAAAAATGGTCTATAGGTGCTGGAATCCTCTGCAACTGAACTTACCTACTGCTTAGGAGAAAATTGCCTTTCTTAGTACTATTTTTAAGCAGATTTTCGTACTGTGTGCTGAGGAGTGGGAGGGATTGTTTTTAGTGTAATGAAGTTTTAGTGTGAATAGTGATGATTAACATTTAAAAGCTAGTAACCAACATTCTGTTATTTTCCCTGACCTCTATGGGACTAGAAGTTTGGCTTTAATCTCTTCACAAATTTCAGGAATTCTTAAGCAAGTGCACTGGGAATATCTCTGAACTATGAGTACAGAACTGCTGTTTCAGAGTGTATTCTAGCCAAGATACTGAGGCAAGGCTGTAGGGCGCTTGTTTCCAGACTGCTATTCTGATGGTGGCCAACATGGCCATCTGGTGAGGCTGGCTGGAAGACCCAGCTATGGCATCACAGAAGACAACAGCTTATAAGTTGAGACTTTATTTTTGTAACATTAAATTTTCCCTTGAATATGATCTATTTTCATAAAATAAACTTGACTCCAGGTCTCAGTTGTATCCTCATAAATTTATGCTATTGAAATATGCAGTTAAATAGTAATAATGTATGATTTTTATTTCATTTTCCTCTTAAGGTTGTAAAATTGACCAGGATTAGAGGTTGAAGAATTTGGTTAGTGTGGTGAGTTGTCCTTCATTGCTGTTTCCACGACTACTCTCTGCAGGATTAAACAGCAAAACACAAGCGGGAAGAGTGCTCTTCTGACCTGATTCTGCACCACAACACAGATAGCAGACTATCTGCTGATCTCTCTGATAAGCATGACTTTGTCAAATCCAGATGTATGTGAAAGGAGTGAAACCCAGATGAGGCCTGCGAGCCAGGGCCTTGCATTTTCTCCAACTGCCTAAATCCTTTAGATATCTTCACTGCTGCAGCTGGGGTTGGGGGCAGGACTGGAGGAAGTGGCCTGTTGCAGCATAGAGTCCACAGAAAAACTAAAAGCTAGAGCCTGAAAACTTACCGGTCATTGCCTATTTCAAGGTCCATATCTTCTGCAGTGAAGCAAGAGATAGAGATTGGAAATGACATTCTGATTTCTAAGCTATATGACTGAAGATTTGACGGTTCTTTGTTCAATGAGTCTCAAACTCCCTCCTGGAGAGGGACATGATGGGGAGGGGGTTTCTCTTTTCCCACTTTTGCCTGTAAATGTACTGTATTCATGAATCAATTATAATGGCTATTCCAGGAGGTGCAGTGAATTAGATGGGGGAGGAAGAGGTAATTTTGTGCGTTAAAGGAGTAAATTTTAGAATGGAGAAAAATAGGAAGGAAAAAAATGTTACGGTCACTGTGAGGAAATCAGTGCTAATGCACATCCATGGGGTTTTAAACCTTGGCCATTGCAGGGAAAATACAGCAGATAAAAGCGATCTTTTTTCCTCCTTCTCCCAAATCTTGGCGAGCCGGCTTGCTCGCTGGACTGGATACAGGGTGTCCATCTCTCTCCTGCTCCACAAATGGAGGCTACGATCCATATTTGTGCTCAGTTGGCAAGCTTTTAAAGTTGAGGCATCCTGCAGACCATATTGTTTCTGTATTGTCTTCTGCTCCCCAACCTGCTCTTACTGTTTCCACGATTCTGCTGTGTGAGGGAACAGGACTGTCTTTTTATTACGCATCTGTGCAGAGCCTGTTGCTGGGAGAGTTGTGTCTGATGGAGATGTTGCAATGGTGTTTTGTGTGCAGGTGTTTCTGTGGCAGTATTGAAAGATCTGAAGGCCATCTCAAAACTATGAGGAGGTAAGGAGGATACCTGTCAGAAGGGCTGCTCCAGCCTACATTGTCTGGCCTGGCTCTCACCACAGAATCTGAAAGGTCTGTACTCCCATGTGTTTGCCTGACCTTTCAGAGGTACCATACTCCTGCTCCTCCCCTGTGCTCCAAGCCAGCTAGCAAATAGCCTGCTCCAATCCAAAGGTGATATGCTAAGGTCAGTATTGGTGTGTCCTGAGAACACAGTACCATCCAAAAAAAGAACTTCAGAGTTTGCTTTTCTGCAGGTCTGGCTTCAAAACATGAAGTAAACATGTCCTGCAGCAATGCCAGTTACTGCCTCTTGAGAATATCCCTAAGTAATGGTCACATCCTCATTTCAAAGGCAATATATGGAGCCATTATCTGAGCAAATACAGTGCATGTCACTGAAAATCCATTGATGATGATGAATTTTGCTTACTGTTGACTGCAGCCAGATACAGGGTGGTGAGTAAGGGGTAAAATATTAGCCCTTGAGCTCTCTGGGTTTTTCTCTGTAAACATGTCATGGTTTCGTAAGAGCTTAAGCCAAACACGATAAAAGGAAAGCTGGAGGAGATGATTCTCAGGGAAGAGGTGGAGAAATAAGGAGACAAGGAAAGAAGGAATAACAAGGCTAAAAAAGCATCCTCTGTGGGGAGGGGAAAATCAGAGGAAAGATTTTTAGATGGGAAAAAAGTAAGGATTTGAACAGTGCCAGGAGCGTCTCTGGCAAAATTATGTTTGTGTGTTGAAGAGTTAATTCAGATTTGAAAAAGTCCCAGGTGTTACAGGGAAAGCTGAATTGCTTGATTATTTTGAAACCTTCAAGGAGAAACATATAGAAAAAACATGGGGAAAAAGAAACCACTGCTAGAAATATTCTTGATTTGCTCTGGGATGAGTGTGTTTGTCTTTGAAAACACTATCATGGCAATATTGGTTTAGTGTCCTGGATTTCATTGTGAAGTGGGGTTAACTTGTATGAACCTAAAACATTTTGAGATTTGTATTTTTTAAGTAACTTCTGGTCGTGTGATGTGACACTGCTCCATGCCTCCTTCCAGTAAAAAATGTAGAGTTCCAGAGGTACACTGTCTGTAGATCAAGGTTTGATAAAGTTACCCTTCACCAATACAGATACCCTTTTTGGAAACAGAGGCAGTTTCAGTTCATCTCATTTCCATAAACTGGTGTAAGCATGATGTATTTTGTATACTTACAGTAGAAACCTAACGCTAGAAGCAGGACACATTTTGATTTGCAGGATGTGGATGGGAGGTATTTCCCCTCTCTGTTCCCCTGCTTGATAATACCAAATGAGTGATCATCCCTTGCTAGTGTGTGCCTTCACTGACTACAGTGTGTAGAGCCAGCATCCTTCAATAGTCAGAAGAGTCCCCTGCAGTGGGTGTGCTAGATGAGCTGCAGCTGGGGTCCTGTCTTGTGCTGCCTGCTGGTGCTGTGCCTCTCTCCACTGTCCCCAGTAGGCCCGGTGGCTGGAACGTTGGCCAATGTCCTCCCAACAGGGAATTTCAGGAGCGATCTGAGGCCATGATATACAAGTACAAATACAAATAAAAGATCCCATCGTTGTCCTCAGCATCAGTGATGGGATCTTTTATTTATTCAGCATGTTAGGAAATAGAGGCAATGGAAGAAGAGATTTGTTCTCTTGCTCCTGACTCAAGAATGCCATTCACCTCTCCCTCCTGACCCTTTCTGTAGTATTCACTTGTCAGCTTTGCCCATGTTCCCCGGGGTGAGATTTCTCCTTGTTTTATAATGAGCAACAGGACTTTCAGGTTTTTCTGTGTTGCCACAAAAACCCAAATGTTACAGCTGGACTCAGGATCAACAATGGCAATATGCAATAATAACCATGCCACATGAGATTTAGATTAACTGCTCTTCAGTTCATATAATGCCTCAACAGCATGATCTGATTTGCTGTTTTCATGTAATCTATCATTAACTGTCTGAGCTAGGAAACTAGGTCCTTCTGTAGCAGATGGAGAGAGATGGGCTCCCCTACACTTAGAGTGGAGCTTCACTTTCTCTGGCTGCAGCTACGTCACTTTATCCATCTGGTTTATATTTTAAACGTGGTTTGCTTTTTCAGGCATGAGGATTTGTGGGAGCAGTAATGCTTCTATTAGAAGTGTTACCTTTGAGACTGCTTTTAAGCATGGGGGAAATAAGTAGTAGTCAGTGGCTGCAAACCTCCAGCTCTGGCAGTGAGGGAGGAGAGGAGAAGTGGGTGTTTCTGGACAGCATGCACAGACTGTCTCCTCCTTCGTCTGAGGAAGCTGCTGTTCTGGCTGCCAAAGGAAGCTTTTGGGCTTGCAGGGGACAGCTGTGACACCCACGTGTCTCCTGTCAGTGGTGGCAGCAACAGGAATAGGAGCCATATTCTCAGCACTCTCCTTCCTGAGGGAGCGCAGGAGGGCAAGTAGGAGCAGCTCTCTGGGGAGGCAGGTGCTTCTGGAAGGGAGTAGAGGTTAGGGAGTTGCACAGAGGCAGGGGAGGTTGGCTGTCTGCCTCCTTTCCCATGCATGAGAGGTGCAGAAGCTCTGCACACCCTCTTTCCCACGCTATCAGTCCTTTGCTAATTGTCTTCCCTCACCTAAAACTTTCTGGTCCTTTGCTACCCACCTCCTCTTTTCTTTTTCCCCACAACTTACTGAAATCTTCCCTGCCTCCCCCTGAACCTTGCTCTGCCACTGCTGAATTGCATTTTACCTCCCCAGAATGAGAACAAAATAAACTACTTTATCTCAATCATTTGGGTAGCAAAATGCAATTTGCTTATGTTGCTGCAGATCTTTGAGCCAACTCCAGCCTGAGCATTTTTATCACTTTGCAATGTAATCTGCTGAATATCTCAGATCTCCTGAGTTGGAAGAAAAAATTTAAGACAAATAATTTTTTAAAAGCCAGCTGTGTACTCATGCATGCACAAGCCCACAGTGATATACATGTCCTCATATACCTCTATATGTGTGTATGTATATGTATAATAAATAAAGAATACATATAACACTTTGAAAGTCCACACCTAACTTGCTAATGTCAGCTACAGTTGATAGACAGCTAAGTCAGACTCTTTTTATAGTCCATTTCTAAAATGAAACCATAAATTTTAAAGCCAGGCTTCATCATTGCTGAGAAAAAAGCCTTTCCAGCCTATTGATGAAATATAACATTTGATAGGATTTATGGGGCCCAGATTCAGGAGGATAATTTGCGGAGCACTTAAAGCTCCTTTTTCCTGCCCTTTGCCTTCCCCCCTCCCAAATACGCATACCAAAAAAAGCCATTAGTAATGAAAAATTAGTAAGGAAGATTTTTCTTGATTCCATACAAATGTCAATTTGAAAGAGAAAAAGAGGAACAAAACAGTTACAAGAGTTCTTACAGTAAAGGGGTCTGAGAAGAGCCCGCCTGATTGTAGGAGTGGAATACTGACTTTTACTAATAAATGCACCCTGTGATTATTTGCTGTAATACAGTCATTTGTTAGGTGTGTGCATATATGTATTTTTAATAGTACTGGGTGGAATTTATTTTTTTATCACATTGAGATATTCACAAACCAGCCACATAAAGTTAAAAATAAAAATGATACCCAGCTTCTTGGTATCTTGATGAAGTTTCCTTCTGGCTTGTATTACCAGAGTGATAATTTCAGAGGAAAAACATCTTCTGTAACTTGTGATCACAGTATCTGTCAAATGGTAGGAAATGAAGAAAACTGCCAGACAGTGTTTGATTTATTAACAGCTCTAAGAAAACCAAAATTAATGTATTTTCTCGTCTTTGATGAGTTGAAATGTCTATGTGCTGTACTTACCTTAATGGACAAGTGAAGGAAGTAGCACTCATCAATTAAGTCTCTTATTGAGCTGACTACAGCTTAATTTGGAGCACATGCAGGAGTACTGTGTACTTACCAGGCTGTACCTCAAAGGTGTTGCAGTTGTTGTTAAGGAGTGCTCATCCCACAGATGCCAGGAGCAAACCAGCTTCATGCTGCCTTCAGGAATATGCAACTGAGCCGTGAACTGAGGAGCATGCAGCCTTAGAGGGCAGAAAGAGGGGCAGCCGTACAAACCCCAGCTGCTCTAATTGTGTGAGTTGAGTTGCTGGCCTGATTTCCATTGGAAAACTGTATTTCCACCTATTAATAACCAATCTTCAACCATTTGGGTTGAAAATGCCAATGTAGGAGGTGTGCTGAAGCTGAATTTGTATGGAACATGGTGACAGCTGTTTTGGGAGGGCCTGGAGGGACAAGGGGTTGGTTTGTCTATATAAAAGTAAAAATAAGAAGCATATGATTCGTTCAATAAGAAGCTGTAGTCTTTCCATACGCTGAATGGGGGCTTTATATTTAGGAAGGGAACACAGCCTAGTCTTATACCAGACTGTGCCTTTTGCCACCCCTTGAACACTGACAATTTGACTAAATTCTAAGATTTAGAGTACTTCCCACACACATGATAGAAACTTGGCTGCTCACTTCACCAAAAGTGCTTGTCCTGAGCTGCCAGAGCTTAGACATGTTTTTCCAGTCGTAACTTCTCCTGGCTGCAGGGACCAGAGAGGTTCCTGGTGGAGGAATGAAGTGAATAGGGTGTGATCAGTGTTCTTCACCCTTACGCCTCACCTTCCAGAGGGGAAGGGTGAGCTGATTTGAATGTAAAATCCTTACAAACGTTATGGAGGGGCAGGACAAGAATAGGAACAGAGCAGAGGCAGAATTGCTGGAACAGCTTGAAGAATTGTTTACAATAAATAGGGGCTTAGAGAGTAAGGAGAAGCTTACCAGTACTGCAAGTTTAATGTTATGTTAGTGTGTTAGACATGACGTGTTAGACAATCATTTGAACCAGAGCAGAAAGGAAGAAGTGCCATTGGGTGTCCCACAGCAACTGCAGCCTCATCAGTATTGGCAGGCTACTTTGTGAAATGCTTCTGAGAGATGGGTCTCAAGAAGTTCTGGAAGGAGAGCTGATGGCAGAGGTGTGTCAGGGGTGGTGTTTCTGTGCTAAAGTAGCCATTGAAACAGGGCTGTGCTTGTATAGGAAGCCAATAAATGGGTGGAAGAAATTAGCACCCTTGGCTGAAAGGTATGAAGGGCAAGACTTCCAAATATGAATGGAGCAAGAGAAAAATAGATGTGAAGTGGTTTTTAAGGTGTGTCTCTGAACACAGTGGTTAAAATCATACAAGAGTCATTCTGTGGAGGCAGAGATGGGCCTGAACCAAAGCACTTGCTTTGGTATTTCTGGAACTCTCCAGCTAGATGCTGAGAGACATAGGCTTGCTCTTCCTCTTCTAGGTGAAGAAATGACTGTATTGAAGATTCCGTTACTTCGTTCTTTCCATTTTAGCTTAACATTTTGCAAAACAATTACTGAAAAGGAGTAGTAGTTACCTTTGATCTTAAATGCTTGAAATTCAGCTTTGACTTCTCCGAGTGGAGAAGTGGGAGTAATTTCAGAGGTGCAATGGAGCTGAAGCCATAAGAAGGAGGAGCTAGAAAGGCTATGCATGTCTGCAAGTCCAGGAGCTTTTATTGCCTGCCATAATAAAAAGTAATAAAGTTACACTGCTAACTTTAGGTGCCTGAGTTCAGAAATACTTCTCCAAAATGCAGTTCAGCTTATAAGGTGTTTAATTCTGTTGGTGGGGAGCTTGTGATGGAGGAATGTGCACTCCCCAGTCTTTGTGAGTGCGAACGAAACAACTGTGCTCCAAGGAGCCCAGCTGCACAGGGGAGAGGTGCCTGAGGATGGAGGCTGCTGGAAGGGTAGGCAGGGTGGCCTTGAAGGCGGCAAAACATTGCAAAATCCATCAATGGCTCCAGCATCTGGCAGGGTTTCTGTTGAGCAATAACCACAAGCTAAATTTGCCGTGTATAATTTCTGAGAGAAGCTAGTGGTAACCGATGTTTTGAATTTCAAGCATGTTCCTGTGAAACTGTTCTGATCTCAGTTGTACTTTGGAAATGTTGCCCTCTCAGAGAACTAAACTGAGTTTACTTCCAGGCATGTCAGCATGGTAAGACTGTCATAAAATTTTTTGGCCCTTGCACTGCTACAGCATAGAAAATATAATTAAGCCTGTTTTTTCCTGCACATCCATTAAATGCTTCGTGTGCCATTTTAGTATATATTCAGAAGTGAACTCTTGATCATTATATTGGAGTTAGGATGTTCCAAAGAGTGTGTATGGATTATACACCCCTCTGTGAGAAGCTCCGTGTGTTGTAAGAGCCACTCGAGCATGCTCAGCGGTGCTTTCATTTTGCTGTGCGTTGCACTCGCAGCTAGTAAAACCCGTTAGAAATAATTTCATTTGCTGTCTTTGCTTTTCTTTGGCTTGTAGTTGGAACGTTAAATGCTTTCCTTATAAGGATAACATGCTTCACCTTGCATGTGCCAGTGGCTTAATACGAACATCTGCTGTCTTTCTCTAGCAAATCTGATGATTTTTCTGTGCACGTATATTTAGTTGTACATATAAATAGAATCCAGGCACCGTTAGATGCGTATGAAAGTGTACGTCAGATTGAAATGGTAACATATGAGGTTTTCTGCAGTTCCAGTTATGAAGTATCAAGTTAAAAACGAAGCTGTGAAGTAGCCAGAAAACTTTATATTTCTGCAGCCAAAGGCATATGCTTGTACAGCCTTCCCTAATTAGGGCTCTGATATACTGCTAGAATGGTCAGTATTTCATGTGTTGTATCATTGTCTGTGAGTTGCTTTTTCATTGTATTTGGGCTTTTGGGGAGCAGAATGTAGGAGAACATTGCTCCAGATGTCTGGCTCCTTTCACCGGTTTTGTTGCTTTCTACAGCAAAATTTGAGTTTTAACTCTACAGTGCAAATTCCCTTTGAATCTTTGGATGCCCTTAAACAGTGTAGTGCTGGAATATGTGTAAATGTCTACAGAGTACAGTGATTGGAGTGGCTGGTTTAAGAGGAGCTATAAAATGGTTCCAGCTGGAGTGCATTCTTGAGGTAAGCTCAAAATACACTCCAAATTGTCAGCACACTACTCAGGAGAAGCACAAGAAACAAATCATCTTTAGTGTGCATTGCTTCCCTTAATGCACATCAGGATAGTGTAAATGGAAGCTGGTCAATTTTCAACAGTTTGTGTAAAATTGTCCCTAGGTTTTGCTTCTGTACTTTAGCTTTTGTGAATAAATGCATCATACTGAGTTGTAAGTACTTCTCTGTGTGTTTGTGTGGACATAAAGCCATCTATATTTCAATAAGTATTGTGTATCTGTCCATTAATATTTATATGGAACTGAGAGCTTTGGTTCTTGCAATTTTTAATAAACATTGATGGTGTTACTAGTTTATACAGAGCATTCAATATGCTCCATCAAAATGGCAGCTCTAATTAGGTTCCTTGAATTAGCTAATGGATTTTGAGAAAGATAGCTTACAAAGCTCTTACAGCTGTCCAAGATATTCCTGCCATGGCAGAAAGACAAAAGGTCGCTGGAAGCTTCAGACTTTAAAGCTTTAGAAATGCAGCTGACAGTTAAAAAAGATAAATTACATTTGTATTTTTTTTCCCGTAAAAGTCCTAATGCTAGATTAGTATAATCCTTGGAGTGACCATTCGTTGAAAACACCCCAAAAAAAGACAACTTTATAGTAAAGATGCCTTTTGGCTATGAGAGCTGTGCTTTTCCCTGATGCTTTGCACATGGTATAAATGAATGTATTTTTTCTTTAATGTAAACTACATCTGTAACATGATTACAGGCACAGATACTTCTCTTTTTTTTCAGTTGAGGTTAAGATTTCTGCTTCATTTCTACCTAGGCCAGGTATTATAAAAACAAACCATACAGAGGATTAGTTTCTGCCACTTTGCCAGTGGCATGCATATAACGAAGAGCAGGTTGTAGTCTCTAGAGTGAAACTTGGAGAGGTAATTTCGGGGAAAAAGCAGATAGTTACTCCGGGCTTTGTAGTTTTCAATACAATATGGTTTAGAACATGGGCAGCAGCATCTGCTGTGAGTGAATGCTTAGGTCCTTGATTCTCCCTTACCGAGGAGCACAGAAATTAAGATTGCACTGAATTGTCACCTTTTCTCCCTCCTGCCTTTGCTTTGTGTGTGCTAAGGGGAATTCCTGAGGGACTCTTGAATGGCTAATTCATTGGAAGTCTGTGAAGTACTTATTATTTCAGCTTTTGCGATAAGTTTAATAAACTGTAGTGCAAAAAGCAATAGTCTGCAAGTGAAGAAACTAGCTGCCAGTCGCAGGCAGCTGTGATAGCCATTAAGAAATAGAGCTACATTTCCACACACGAGTTTAGCATTCAGCATTTGCTCTGTTGAATTGTTAAAGCTGCTGTAAATGGAGTTTGGAGGGCTGAAAATCTGCTTTGTGTTGATGTGACCTATCAATTGTAAATATGCCAGCTGCTTTACATCAGTAAAGTAAAATACCCCCTCCCAAGCCATGTTGTAATACCAAGTGCCAAAAAAGGCAATTTAAGTACTTTGCCGTGTAAATCCAGAAGAAATTACCTTGGAGAGAAGGCCCTCAATTATGCCTCACACATGACTTCTGCATGATGGATAAAAGGCATAATTGATATCATCTTATTGAAGAAACCAGAAACTGTTGCATTGTCTAGAGGCTACTGAAAATACCAGGAAATTCTGGTTTTCATTATTTTCATTGTGTGTTGTTTATAGAGAGTTTGGTTGTTGTCAGCAGCCGAGCCCCTAATCTTTCTGCTTTCCTAGCCCTTTGGAGACACGTGCACATCTCAGATCAACAAGACAGCAATAAACTGATCATGTGCCAGAAACAGACATTGCCATTAACCAGCCTGAACTGTAAGGCATCTTTTTTCTACTATTAGTTAAAATCTGGTGATTGCCTTCCTTGATGAGGCACAATCCATTGAGCAGAAAAAAGGAAAAAAAGGGGTTTTTTTAAGTAAAGATGACAAGCTGGCTACAAATAAGAAAATGTCACCTTTTTTACTGTCTTCCTAACTGATTGCAAATAGCCTCTTTCAGTTCGAGTAGCACATGCCATATCTGCTGTTACAGTGAAGTTAAACCTCAGCGTGCCAATTTTGTTTCTGTAAAGCAACAAATTAAGCTACACCTCCCATTATTTCTGGCCAGCTGTAGTCAACTGTAAGTTATAAAGGAGACTAATGGAGATGAGAAGTGGCCTGGACTGAAAAGATGATGCTCATCTGAATGTCTAGGCCATCTGCCATGATAAACAGGAAAAGGTGTTGTATGTCATGTGAAAGGAGGGAAGCATAATAGGATGCTTTATGTCAAGTCACTGAGAGATTTTATAAACAGTTTGGAAAAACTGAAAGTGATACAAATCTGTTGGTCTCAATCTCCAAATCGTTCTTTTGAGGCTTCTGTAAACATATTATGAGCTATTTGGGGAAAGAAAAGGTTAATGACGCTGGCTGCTAATTCATATCATGTAAGGTTCTCTTTCCTTCTTTCTTCTTAATGAGTCTGTAGGAACCTGAGAATATCATCTTCTGTCTTTCTACTAAGCTCCTAATGTCAAGAGGTCAGTAGTGATGTTACGGGGTCAAGAGGTCTCAATTTACATCCAGACAAATGGTAGTCATGTTCTGCCCTAGGAGTCTTTGACCTTTTGGACAGAAGTGGCTATACTGCTTTTATGTCAGCCTAAAGAATTGAAAGGTGACAGTGTATGTTCCATTGAAACACAGTTATGACTTTTCTGAATATTGTAAAGCAGATTAAGTCTCAGGGACTTTAGTATCAGAGTTCAAACAAGCATAAATAGCTTCTTCAGTGTAGTTTGTTTTCTTGTGTTTTATTTACGATTCTTGACTTTGTGTGTATTTATATACATATGGATAGAGAGAAACATATCCATCTAAAGCTTCTCATGTCAGCCCATCTATACAGGCCCTTTCAGGATATTCCTGACTAAATGGAACTGGGCTCGAAATCTTCCTCCTGGTCACTTTGCACAGGTTTCCGAATCAAGTGTCCTACTGGGGCCCCTCTCCATTGATAAAGATGGTAATTGTGTATACATAGGTTATATTTTCACCCAGAGCAAGAAAGCAAATGTCATAGAGACCAATACAACCATGTGCATGGTTCTAGTAGCTAGGAAGACATTGTTCTCGAGTTAGGTCCTCAGCATAGGGTGTATATAGCCAGGACCCAGACTGGCTTTTGCTGCATATCAAAGATGATTCCTGAGCCTGCAAGGCAGTACCACTGATGTCACAAGGTGTTTCTGACAAGTCTTTCATAGCAACATCGTTCATTTACTCAAGTGCATATGAAAACAACAAATGTTCTTTTCTTTCTAAAGTCTCTCGTGATGGCTGACAAAAGTGAAAGCTGAAATACTGTAAAATTATGTTCTTATCATTGACTTTCTTTTTATCACTTCCCACCATTCTTTTTATTTCCTCTCACTATTGAGGCTGCAGAAATATCTTCATATCAGTATGATACTTCAGGGTAGAAAGACAAGGGCTGGAGTAATGTACTCAAATATTTATTTGTTATAACTTCAAAATGAAAGTTCTGTCCTAAGTGAAAGGTACTCTTACATGTGCTGTTGCACTTCCTCATATTGTGTATCTTTGCAGACCACTATCTTCCTTTCAGTTTATAAAATTAGTTCTGTTTATAGCAGATTGTGAATGGAAGATTGTCCGTCCTCTTGACTCTGTGAATCACATGTTGTCTTGGATTTGTTTGTTAATAGAAAATTCTCTAGAAGAATCGCTTTTTCTTTTATTTTCTTTTCTCTTTTTTATTTTTATTTCCTTTTCACTTGGAAGTGCCAGTTTGTTGAGAGGCTGACAGTCAGCTGGGTGAAATCAGCGTTTGAAAGAAGTGGCTGGCAAAAAAGCTCTGTGCAATATTAATGTGTTTAGGAAAACCACTGGAAACAAAATGTTTATTGCCTCTTTAAATGCATGTTTATATACAGCTTCAAGTGGTTCATCTTACTGTGTACGTGCAGCACTTGGTTTTAATTTTGTATTATCTGGAGAGCTGCAGTAAGAAGTCACTTAATTTAAAAAATGGCATTTTTAACCCGAACGATTGAAATCCAGATTAGCAACTCGGAGGAAGAACAGAGGGGAGATTTTATTGCAAGAAACTGAGCCATATGTATTAAATACTGATGATGATGTTTTGCTTCTTTGAAAAAAATGACTTGTCTGTCATATTGGGTATATGATGTTCTTGCTATGGTGCTTGTTTGTCTATCTTCAGAGATGGTGGGACTAAATTTCACACTCATATTTTACATACTGTTAGAGATAGCTTGAAGCTAAGTCTGTGCCAAATAATGGTTTTGGTTTTGGTTTGGGATGCCTGTTCCAACTGTACTGATTGAGTTTCATAGCAGGTCCCTTTACAGTTACAGTGGGCAAGGTGGAACCTGCCAGGTGCCTCTGACAGATTCAGGCACAGGACAAAGGTGGTGATTTCTGGTGTTTATCTATTGGTAGTACAGCCCCAGGAGCACGGCTTAGAACAATTACCCAGACTTCTTTTTGTCTTTCTCCCAGGTCAGAAGAAAGCTTTCGTTTGTCAGGATTGTATCTAGCAGAGGTACAGAAAGGCTGATGGGAATGTGCTCATTTTACCTCTTTTGAATGTTGCATAAGATTATTACTTATTTTTTAATATTTCCCTGAAAAATCCTTGCAGTACATGCAGCTTACTCTAAGAACTGTTGAACTTCTCTTAAGATGATTTTTGGCTTGGGATTTTGGACAGGTTTTGTTACTGTTGTTTGAAATCAGCATGTGAGTCTTCACTAAACTCTTTGTCAGGTTTCTTGGAGATTTTTCCCTCACCTAGACATTATTTAGGTCTGCTGCTTCTGAATCACTCTGCTTCCATGTAGCACAGCTTTAGGAAATCGGTCTGAAATTAATTGCGAAACACAGAGTGGACGGTTCTCTTGAAGCCTTGTGACAACAGAGAAGTCCATGGGTAGATTAAATGTTAGAGCCTGGTAACACGTGGCAGAGGGGAATGGTTGCACACTTCTCTGAAGATCATACAGTGCAGGGAGCCACGTCAGGGGAGTGAGTTGCGCACAAAATCATAGATAGAGGTCTGTAATATTTATGTCTCCTCAAGGAGGGAGCACTACATTAAATGTAAAGCTACTGTAGAAGAAGTCTGTCTGCTGTACTTACTAGGCTTGGTATAAAGCTTCAGTAAGCCTCTTCATATAAATTGACTTTGATTATTGTTTTTGTATTTCTTCTGGAAGTTCAGGTTCCTTTTCAGTATAAATAGTCCTGCAGCCAAAATATTTGAACTGGTGTTCATCTGCCGGTTCCCTGTCTGAGGACTGCTATCTGATCAAACCTATATTTTTTAATTATGTATTTACAGGCAGATGGGAGAATAGTTTACAGTCAATGTATGATCTTCCCTGCAAATCTTGGAAAATTGTGTTGGTTTTTTTTAATATTGCCTTATCAGTTTCTTTTTTTTATTACTGATGACTTCATTCTGTTTGAATTCAATGCTTCAGTTTCTTTGGGGTAAACTAATAGATTATGTATGCGATATTTGCACAGTGCTGATTGAATTCATCTGGTGAGTTTGAATGTGGTTCATATATTCACATAATTGTCAGGAGCCAACTTGAAATTCAGAACTGTTTCATGAGTGTTGCACAGGGCATCGTATTCATCTCGCATTACTCAGGAGTGGGTAAAACTTTCATGGCAAGCTAGAATGCAGCTTTCAAAAGCCAATGTCTTTTACATTTGTGCCTATAAACAGTGATGGAGGGGAAAAAGAAAGATAAAAGAGCTGTGGAGCTTTAACTGTTTCCTGAAGAAATGAAGGTGATGTACTGACTGACCCTCTTTCAACCTGTTCTCCCCACCTTTCTTACGATTCAGAACCTCCTGGCCGTTTTTGACCAGACTTGACAGGTAATTCAATGTTCCACTGAATCACTAAGTTTCATGAAAATAAGCAGTCTGCTAGAGACACCCAGGCAAATGCCCTTGCTGGAGAGAAACACTGCAGTGTGAACTCAGTCCCTAATCGGACACCAGAGAACCCACAGGAGAGAAGCACAGGAAATCAGACTTCACGGAGCTGCTTGTTTCCACAGAGATTATGCTCGTGTTTTCACACTAATCCAGATGGATAGCTTCCCATGTGCTGCTATCTTTCATTCAAACGTTTCTACTCATTCTCATGGTTAGGATTTGTATTTTAATACGGTGTGGCAGAGGTTTGCTAAAGAAAAAGCTGTCAGGCCCAGTCTTTTAATATGTATAATAATCTTGTTCTCTGCAGCACCTTCTTCCACTTTGCTGTCTAGATGGGTCTAAGCAGAAGGAAGTTCACCTAGGGGAGATCTGCATTAAATGGAGCACAGGCTGCTGTTGGTGCCTTTTATGATGCATCGATATCAAATTTCATTTAAAAAAGAGGAAAAAAACCCCACAGTATTTTCAGATTACCTCTTCAGCCAGAATACCTGGAGGTGGAAATTAGGTATGTGGCCATTAGAGCACTGGTGACAGGCACAAAGACAGTTTGCAGAGAGCTGCAGGGAGCCAGATGGGCCGGAATCAAACCAGACCTGTTGCTTGTATTTCCGCGTTTTCCTCTCTTAGCTAGTGCTGCTTTGGGTAATGATGTTTGCAAAGCAACAGGGACAACACTTTGGACCTTATCTGTATGTTAGCAGCCCTAATTAGACTCTTTATCTGTACTCACAAGTAAAGTCAGGGGATTTCACAGGTGTTGTGTTGCTCATGGACCAAGCTTCACTGTTCTAACTGATAGCCCCTATTAGCTAGTTCTCAATTCTAATGTTTCGCAAACTGGAAATGGTTCTCCCCTATTTGACAAGAATTCATGCAAGGAAGGGGGGTATTTATCTGTGGAAGGAATCAAGTAGAAAAGGGAATGTACTTTTTTTCCCTTAACAGTCCACAGTGTTTATGCAAGCTTTCTGCACTGCCTTGGCAGATCATGAGAAAAATTGTGTATGCTCTGGAAGAGTTCAGTAAGTCAGCCAGAAAAGCCTGAAACCTCTGGGACTTCATAAGAGTAGAGGGGCTGGATAATTTAGGATCCAGGGAAGGCAAGTGATTTAAGTGCTTGATTTTTTATAGAAACATACTGATACTGCAAGTAAACATTTCCAATCCTGACTGTATGTTCAGTTACATTTGCACTCTACATGGAATTTCCCTTCACTGGTAGTTAATTTCCAATTAATCTAGAATGGTATTAGGTACTAGAAAGTGCTTCTTAGTGAACTATTAGGTTTATGTCCAATCTTTTGTATGTATTTTCCAAATTCGTTTTTCTATGCAATCCTCTTAAATGCTTTCCCAGATTCTGGCATACCTATGTTGGAGGGGAGTGTGACAAGCTGCTCCACAGTGTCTGTGCTCATGTGAATAAAGCTATATTTCTCTAGCTCACTGTTGATGAGGCAGTTAAGGTTGCAGATTAGGAGAATATATGATGATGTTCTGCAATAACAATTGCCTGAGTTTAGGAATGGCAACAAATAAGTTATATGACAATTCCCTGCGAATGCCAGTAAATGCTGTGGAGCCATACAGTCAGTATTCACCCCAGTGCTGACTACAGCAGGGCTGAAATAGCTGCAGGAAACTTTTAATTTATTAATTTTAAATGTGGCTGTATATATTTTTTTTTTTTTTAATTCTTAGTTATTTTCATGATTCTATTTTTAATCCTTCCATATGCAGCTTGAGCTTCCACAGTTGTACAAGCCCAGCTGTAAGGTTTTAGAAGGCTCACCGGGGTCAAAATCTGCAAAGACAGATATGTGTTTAACTTGATAAACTAAGCAACTCCACTAGCATGACCATGGCAGTTTGGGTGTGCGCAGTTCAGCATACAGGGAGTCTTTGTGGATTACTAAGTGGAGTACTGTTTAATTACCACTTTAAAAAATGATGTCAAGGTTTGGTAGTGTGCTTTCCCGTCTCTCTTGTCTCGCCTGTATTTTCATGGCTGATGTTTTAGTTCTTCATAGAATTGGGAGGAAGATTGGTTTTTGTAAGATGAAACTTCTTTTTGAGCTTCTCTGTGAATATAGCTTATTCTTTACCTTGAACAAATGTAATTTTAGGGGAATTCCACATTTAGCGTGGGAGCAAAAGGAAACATTTTTTTGGCAGCTTATCATCATCATCATCATTATTATTTAAATATGATAGCCATTTATAGCTGCTCATAGGAATGTTAAAAGTATCCTTGTGCTCCCCCATCTGTCTGCATCCATCTGTTGTCTCTTGTCTTGTACTGGAATTGTTAAGTTCTTTGGACAGGGACAGCTTTTTAAAAAATTGGGGCTCAAGTTCACAATTAGCAGCTTTATTAATATAAGAAAGCAAAAATAAGGGTGATGTGGGCCAGCGGGCACTGCACAAGACAAGACAATCAAATATTCATAATCCATTCTTCCCAGGTGAGGCAACGACGTGTGTGTGTGTTCACATGGGTACCTGGTAAGTGTTGGATACATGTGTACATCTGAGTTGTATTTAGCATTTTTATTTTCTCTCAGTGGTTGCACAGGTGGTGGGAATGCTGATCGTATCCAGAAGTTACGGAAGGAGTACCACCAGGCCAGGCGAGAAGGCTTGCCTTTCTATGAGGATGATGAAGGAAGAACGCAACCCTCTGATTACGACCAGCGTTGGGTAGGTCCACAATGGAAGGCAAAGTGCTTTTGCAGGGTTCAGGATTAGCAGGAGGTGCTGATTTGTTTGTGATTTCCAGAAATACTGTTGTCATCTTAACATGAATTTGGGGGGTTGTAGAAATAGAGAAATCCTTAATGCCAGCCCACCAAAGAAAATATGAATAACATGAAAACTTGGCTAAAAATAACTTATCTGTTCACTGTGTTTGATTTAGGCCCAGATTTGCTCTCTTTAGGCCTAAGATATGAAGTTGTTGCCAGATGTTGTCACATGTGGTAGAATCAAGGCTTTTCAGCAGGATTTATGGTACTCTGGCAGTTCCTCCAGTGGTTCCCTGGGTTAAAAGAGCGTTAGAAGAGCAGACTCTCACTATGCTTATCTGCAAAGTGAGAGGGAGGAAGTAGAGGCATGTCTGCTCCTGCCTTTCTTTCTGCATCCTGGACAGTAGCAATCTGGCCACAGTACATCCTCAGTAACTTTTATATAGTGAAATATGGAATAATTTGCTCCTCTCCCACCAGAAGATGTTAAAATATTATGCCTACACTATAGAACTGTTACAGACATGCTGTATTCCCTGCTTCACACCACACAGTGATGTATTATGTACCCCTCTACCAAAGGTTCTGCGGTAGAACCAGAGGTTAAATCAACAGTGCTGGATTTTTTGAATGTGTTAAGTAAATGCAACAGCTATAGTCTGTGGGATCACAACTGTGGTACTCAACAGCTCCACCTGAGCAGGTTTCAGAGTTGGACTCTGTCTCTTTGAAAGTAATTATAATCAGCCAGCATTCACAAATGTAACTTTGATAAGATGCAATTTATGCTAAATTTAAAATTTTAGTTGAAAAAGAGGCAGAATTATGTTAAAATCTTAGGAATCTACATACACCTGAAGTTTGAACTAACCTTGGTTTTAATGTCATAGTTTCACGGAATAGTTAGGATGTCCTCCCAACTACCCGTGTGAATGCTAGTTGGAAATCATGTGTGAGACTAGACTGTTGCAGTCATGGACAGGTTAGTTAAAAGGGTGTTTTTACATAACTTATCCTACTTATCTATTCATTAACCCCCCAAATGTTCCTGTATGCATTATTCTTACTCAGTTGCCAAAAGTGCTGCCTTTGGCGAAATAATTCTTTCCTTAAAGCAGTTAACTTTTATCTACTGACTTGTATTTTGTGACCCAAATTTGGGAATATACATAGTTGCCATTCTTCTTCTGAATACCTTTTGTAAACCAAAATTAGAATTTGCATCAGATGTGTCTTTCTGTTGAAACGTATGGTGTGATAAGCCTGACAGAAGCCCCAGACTGGGCCAGTGGTACCTCTTCAGCAGCCTGAGGTTTTCTTCTTCTTATCTGAAACTGATAAAGCTTTATTAATCCTCAGAGGAGGTTGAGATTTATGGTCCAGTGTAGTTTCCTGAGATTCACAAAGGTTTCTTCTAGGTAATCCTTTCTAAGCCTTTCCTATTAGGTATAATGCCCAGAGATTACTGATTTCCAAAGCTTTGCTTTTCCTGTGAGGCAAGTTGTCCTTGATCAGAGCACCTGAAAGGGAGCTTTAAGTATCTAAATCTTGATTCAATTCATAATAGTGGCATCAGGGGTTTTCATTTTGTCCTTCCAATGCAGAATATTTTAAATGTTTCTGTTGTGAGGAGTGGCAGTCTGAGTAAAAGTCAGAGTTTACCTTAAGGGCATTAATACTCGGAAGTTTGTTACTGCAGCAGTTCCTCTTGTTGAAGTGCTTTGCAAATTTCAAAGAGTTCTGGTCTCTTCATTGCAACAATATCACCCATTGATCCATCCAGCCTTGCTTTCATAAGCACTGTCTTTCAGTCTGGAAAATACTGTGGCCACAGCTCGCTCCCTTTGGACTGCTGGCTGAAATTTCTGCTCTTACATGTAGTTTTACCTGTAAAATACCTGCGTTACACCAGTCCAGACAGGAAAAAATGGAACAAAAATAGAATAAAAAATGTTAACAAGAAAACAGATGTCTCAAAGAATCTTGCCAGGAGAGTCCTCAAGCAATGTCACCTTTCCCACCTCGGACTGCTGACCCTCAGCAGTACTGTGCTAACACAGATTGAACAACAGATGATGTTTTCCACCTTTACTCATCAGTGGAGAGACATAGTGATGACTAATTGTGTAATTATAAATAAATAAAAACTAACCCTAGTCTTCAGGATGTCGGGTCTTTCTTTAAAGACAGGCAGCTGAGGAAGAGGAAAACCTTCTGGTATAAGTTTTCTTCTTTCCCACAAGAGGTTATGGCACCAGGGAAGCTGCAGCTGGAAAGGAGATCTCCCTATGTATTTTTAATACTCCATTAGTTCTTTCTGTGCTTTTGTCAGTCAGCTGTTTTACCTAAGCCAGCTTTCCTATAAGATGTCTTTCTAATGTACAGCAGCTGCTGTAATCACTTCCCACCATCTCATGAAACATGCAGATAAGTTGGGAAATAGCAGAGGATAATTTGAGAAGACACTATCCCATCACAAATCAACAGCTTCAGAAACGGACCCTGGGTCTTGTCCTCCCCAAAAAGTATCTGAGAACTTATGAGGCAAATTTCTATCTGATAAAGCTGACATTGACAAGTGGCCTTTAGCTGACACCGTAGTGGGGGCACAATTTCTAATAGAAGGGGTATTTCTAACAATCTACTTTTTTATTTTAAGTGGGATAAATCAAGTTAAAGTGCAGAGCCGGCTGAAAAGCTAGCATTGTAAGGGAAAATGATCTCATGACAGGCAATTGGGATCCATAAATGTTTTAAAAATAAGGTCAAAAATTCATTTTAAATAGGCCTGCTATTCTCTCATCATCCATTCCTCC